>RCWM02000691.1:192500-489679 GCA_003667255.2 Euschistus heros | reverse complement strand
ATGTTCATACGGCGCATTCTGAGGGAAGGGACCTTCGGAGCAATACGGTATCAACACTGAATGAAAGACAGCGCTCGTCATAAACGCAGAGCTAAAAGATATTTTATGGTGAAGCTGACATAGTTAAATTTATCAGGATCGGGTGGTGCGGAGATGGGGGGGGGGTTGGACATATTGCCAGGATGAGGCCTGATGAAATACCCAGAAAGCTTCTAGAGGGAACATCTCTATAGAACTAGAAGAGTGGCAGATCCAAACTACGGTGGGGCTGACATTGTGGCAGCCGACACGTGGAAACTCCTAAACCTCCATAATTGGAGAGAAATGACAGAGAACAGAGAAGACTGACGGACAATGTTGCAGGCCGACCTGACTCTTCGTAAGTTGTAGCGCCATTGAGGAAGGAAGGAAAGACAAAATATTGTTGATAGTAACACTGAAAAGCACCTCTATATTGTAGACTGTCCGACCTCAATTCGATCCAAATTATTTTTAGTGATCCAACATTGAAAGAAATCTATGATGGTAATAGGATTGATAAACATTTATTTATTTATCAAGTTTTACAAGTGAACGAAGCATGGGAAAATAATATGCAAAAGTATAATGAAATTTTTCGAAGTTTGTGATTTTTAATTTGAATTATCCAATGGACTGTAATAACTAAAAATTAATAATACTACTTTAAAATTAGCACAGCTAGTGGGCTAGTTCAAGTGACTTAAACCCCCAAGTTTCTCATCCCTTCCTCTCCCAAAAAAAACTCAATTTCTCCCTGACTGGGAGAAACAATAGAACATGAATATATATATATATATAATCTACTGTGTTTATATATACTGCTTATGATAAGGAAACTGATGGTAAATTTTTGATCTAAGCAACAAACAGAGTTAGAGCGTTTCGAAAAAGTCCCAACACTTAAAAAATATAGGCAAAACGTGATGTTTTTCATTCAAACCAACATAGCTCCTAAACGGTAGGTCCCTTTTTGGCTTTATTTGTGTAATAATAATAATATGAATAAATCTCCAAATAAAAATAAGTCTTATGGAATGTGGATACTTAAGTGATGATATAGATCAAAAGGATTAGATTTGTTGGTTCTGGATTATAAACAATTGTAATTATAATTACAATTAAAAACTATAATTTATTGCAATAACTAAACATTGTAGTAGTATGTACTTTGTATATAAACATATAAAAATAAACGAGGATTTTATAATGAAAATAAAATACATTTCACTTGAGGTACGCATGATGATATAGAAGGATCAATACAATTAGGATTGATGAATTAAATGCCACTTCTATTGAGATTATTTTATTTGAAAACTAGTTTCGAATGCCTAAACATTCATCTTCAGTTCTAAACATACAATAAAATTTTCAACACATCAGTACTATGTTACATAGATTAAATATACTAAGGTTTTTAAAAAGATAAGACAAGAAATCAAGATAGGCACTCACCTTCGAGGTAACTAAAACACTGAATTTGTGAGAAGTAAAAGGGGGGGGCAGGTAGTTAAGTTTTTAGATTTACCAACTGGTTTCCCTTATGACTCATTGGTTTTTTTGCGTTCCTATGGGAAAATTTTATTGTATGTTTTTAGAACTGAAGATGAATGTTTAGCATTTCGAAACTAGTTTTCAAATAAAAATAATCTCAATAGAAGTGGCATTTAATTCATCAATCCTAATAAAATACATTTGTTTACGATTACTTATCTCACAGTGAAAATGATACACCTTTGTTTTTTCCAATATTTGTTTACCTTAAACTATTTAACTTTAGTTAAACTCTGTGTGTCAAAAGGGTTTGGCTCTTTTCAAAGCAAGTTGAACAAAATCTACTGTGTTTTAGAACTTTTTGTCAATAATTATGGCAAACACACATGTTAACAGAAAGTGAGTTGGTCATTCAACATTTTAATGATGGGAACTCTTTAAATCAAGTAGCCAAAATTATTTAAAATATTCGTTCTACTATACAGCATATAGTGGCGAGATCCGAGAAGGAAAAGCGCATTACCAAAAAAAGAAGTTAAAAGCATTAGAAAGATCGTAACTGAAAGGGATGAGACTTGGATCATCTGGGAAATTTAAATAAATCCACGTCAGAATACACCCAAAATAGCCATAGAACTATTCAACTGTAAGCCAGTAGATGCAGAAATAATTTGGCATGCCATAAGAAAAAATAAATTTCATGGACGAGCAGCTCGAAAGAAACCCTTCATCAGCATTAAAAATCAAAAAGTTAGGTTTGCAATTTGCAAATGAATATTTACTGAAGTACCCTGAGTTTTGGACAACTGTAATATTTGCTGCTTAAAGTAATTTTTGGGTCCAACAGAGGTTGTTATGTGTGGAGAAAACCAGGAGAAAGACTAGTGGAAAAAAAAGATTGGCGCCCAACTGGAAAACATTATCTCTACAGGGCGTTCAATTTCACTGTGAGCCTGAACCTGTACCATTCACAACTCATGAAGTGTCTTTGGTTCAGTACTCAGATAAGGTTGCACTGTTTCTAAGCTAACGGTTGTGAAAGTAGGAGATTTGGCCAGTATACCCGCTCAATCGTCAGCCACTGTGAGCCATTATGTAATATATCTATCTATCTATGTAACAAAGTGCTGATGTTTGAAATTTGTTGTATGATTTAGAACTGATAATGAATGTTCAATATTCAAAACTAATTTTCAAATAAAAAATAAAAATTTCCATAGCAGTGGCAATTACTTCATCAATCCTAGGTGTATTGATCCTTTTTTACCATCATGCCTACCTCAAGTAATAACAAATTCAGGAGGGAAAAATAAAAACACACTCAAGAAATACTTTTAATGATTTATTTCATGACTAATAATACTGTAATACATAAATAAACAGCTCAGCTGATTCTACTCTGTATCCAATCTTTCTGAAAACTGCGCAACGACGACCCTTAAAAGTGTGCCAGTAGCAGAAAGGGCATACATAAATATATTGTTCCCTTTTCATAACTTGTAATAACAGAATCATAATAAAAAAATAATTATATATATACAGATTTATTACAAAATAATAATTAAAAAAATTATAACAATAGTTTAAAAGCGATAATAATAACAAGAAGCTGAATATATGATAATTGCGTAACGCTCATTTGTAATATGATTAATTATACATATGAATAACATTTAGGCTAAGAAAATGACTTTATTTGAAAAAAAAATTATAATAAAAAAATAATTAAAATTGATGTTACAATGGCCCTTCTAACATATTTATATTTAAAAACCACACCTGGAATTAATTATAATTTTTTTAAAAATCAGGTGAGAACTGCAAGCTTATTTTGAAGCCATGGTTTGTTTAATTTTGTTGAACACTTCCTTTCAAGAGCTCATGATTTTAATTTGAAAAAAAAAAAAAAAAGTCTATGATCAGCCAAGTCATGTTCCTTAAAATAAAATTAAAATCTTCTTTTTTTTTAATATCAATGAACAAAGAAAAGTTTTGGGAAGTGTAGCTTTATTAATTTTTTTTATTAATATTTTAACTAATATAACAAATCAGGAAATTAGAAACAATACTACTATATAAACAGACAAGACATTTTTTGTTTGTGACAATTGATCATGAAAAACTAATGAACCAATCTCTACCAAATTTATGAAATTTATATGAAAAGGCATATAAAACCATGAGCAATCGTTACAGAGTGGTCAAATACTGAATTTTTTTAAATTTTTATAAGATAAACATCATGTTGTTATAATTTAAAAAAATCATGTTAATTATCGTTAAAGAGAATAGATAATCAACCCTGTAATATCTCCAAGTATTTTAAAGCATTATTAGATGTATATTACCATAGCAATAAGTGAAAATAGAAAATACAAATGTTCAAATCTGATGTAAGAAATTTTTTTTTTTTTTTTACTTTAAGGAGACTGCCTTTAAAAAAGGCGATAGAAAAATTCCAAAAATATATATATTCTGACTCAGAAGAATTAAATCTTTTCATTACTTATATTCCTAAAGGTTGTGGTTACCAAAAATTTAGTGAAGTTTTGAAATTTTAAACGCAAACTTTATTTGTTTCATCAGTGTAAGAAGCACCTCAGTGATTATTCTTTTTTTAATCAAACACTGAAATCTATTAATGATATTAATAACTTTTATAAATAGCATATAACTACCTTCTTTATGGTTATAATCTCAAATTTTGGTAACCGCAAACACACGACATTTAAGTTGGTCAACAATTTTATATACAATTAACGCACAGAATAACATTATATACAAATTCTTTTGAATTTATTATGATAATTTTTCCCCCCTCATTTTTTTCATAATACTGCCTCATTTGCTATTTGTAACACATCTGAAATAATTTAATCTTGAAAAAAAAAATTGATCGAAACATCCTATCATTTTGTTAAAAATTCTTAAATGAATAGATTTTGGTCATTTGTTTCAATCGGACAATCTTTAAATAAATAAAAAGTAACAGAATTCAAAGTAAGGTAAACTTTTTAACAATTAATTTCTTTCTTAACGGAGGCATTTAAATAAAGTGAAATTTGTTTTAGACACACGTTTAATTTATTTCCGACTACGTTTATCACATTTTCAAACAGTGCTACTGGAGTTATCCTCCAATCCGTTTTATTTTTTTCGATTCCAACAAGCTAAAATTTCCTTACAATTACATACGTTACACAGCACAAAAGCTTACTTCTAAATTATTGTTGCACGTTACCAGCTCTTATCATAGGATATGTAACTTAGAATATTTATGACCAGTATACAATAAATATTACTAGAGATAATTATTGATATATGTGTGTATACAATTATATGTGACATGTACAAATTTAACATATTATAAACAGAATTATAATTTATTTCATGTAAATTAACATTATACTGGTCATAATCGAGTGCATTTATCGCACAAGGAAAAAACATCAATTGGGCAGTGTCAATTTTTTTAAATTTTACCTAATTTTTTTTTTAAATATTATGTTTTACTAATATTTAAATTCATAAAAAATAAAAAGAACACAATAAAATGATCTAAAATGCATCATTGATTATATTTTGCTCGACATCTAAAAAACATTACTACTATATAACAATCTATACATGGTAAATACAGCATTATTTTCTCTAAAATGAGACATCTTCGTAGTCAGAAACTATACACACTGACTAGAACATATCAAATCATCATTTATTTATATCATTTTTTTTTTTTTTTTTTAAATCTGTAAGAGAAGGATCTAAAAACTTAATTAAGGGAGAACAGTATTAAAAGTGTACACAAGCGAGGATTTCTAAGTGTCTACGTGTGAGACAGGAGGAATACTTCAACAAACGATAGCTTCTGAAATTGGATTTTCTGTTATGTTTGATCTGCCAATGGTTGTTCTGCAGCCCTGGAACGCTCTGTGAGCTTCTTACGCTATCAACTGATGTTGACATTTTCATCATATATCCTAAGGAAACATAAGATTCATAAATATTACAAAAGTAATTCTTAAATAATTGTAATTATATTAAACTTTTAGCTAATCATTAATTAAAAAAAAAAAATGTACCATGCAAAGGAAAACTGTACTGAGGAAAAAAGAAACTAATTTTTAAGAGATAATGCCGTCCGAATCGATTACATGAAAGTAAAAGAAAAGAAGGTACATGGTTAAGGATGGGAACTTAGACGATATATCGGAATGATATTTTTTTTTTCAATATTCTGATATTGTTAAATCGATATTTATTCTTTTGATATATTGATATGTATCTTACGTCAAATCGTTTTCTCTATAAAAATATAAGATACCAATCCTAATATTTTTTTTAAAAAAGTTATGAAACTTCATAAAACTAGTATAAATAAGGGAAAAGTTTTTAATGGTTGAGAAGATGGTCAGGGATGTAGCCTCGGTGATAAATTACATAAATCCAAGTTTTAGAAAAAATTATAACAAAGTGCTGATGTTTTGACTTGCCTTGCAGGTCTTTGTTAGGGCTAAAAATATCAAAGCTGGATGTGACCAAATGATATCAATAACTTACAAACAAACTAAATTTAATTACTGCTGTTACACCAGGAGTGGAGGAGCAACTGGTATGTAACTGGGCGCCTAATTTCTGGGCTCAGGTTGAAGTCCTGCCATGAGCAGAAAATTTATGTTCTCTTAAATTAGTTGTGTATCGACAACTTCAATAAAATGGATACCCAGCCCTTCATTGTATCAGAGAAAAAACCAGTTTAGTATGATTGCTGACCAAACCATATTGTAAAACTGTTACTTATTTAAACAAAAATTCATTAAAATGTACAGAAAAATGTTTGGAAAATACTATAATTAATTTTAAACATCAGAAGAAAGACCTGGAGTTAATCACTTGAGGTACGCATGATGGTATAGAAGGATCAATACAATTAGGATTGATGAATTAATTGCCACTTCTATTGAGATTATTTTATTAGAAAACTAGTTTGGAATGCTTAACATTTTCATCTTCAGTTCTAAAACATACAAAATTTTCAACACATCAGTACTGTTTTACATGGATTATATACACTAAAGTTTTCAAAAATGTAAGATAAGAAATCAAACATTAGTACTCACCTCAGGGGATCTAAGAGATAACTGAAATATACCCATTGTGAGAAGGGAAAGAGGAAGAAATATATTTTGATACCAAATTACGGCCCAACACCCACCAAAGTTGTAAAAGGAATTAAGTTTTTTAAACCCTGCATTTAAAATAGATAAACGAACTAAAATGTAATGACTGTGAAGCAAGATACACATGAAAAACTGGATGAACGATAAATCAAAGAGTAAAGAACATATAAAAGCATACACTAATAAGACCCAAAACTCCAATTTTGCTACCCACCTATATGAAAATAACCATAAATTTAATAAATACTCTGGAGTAAAAATGCTACATCAAGTAGAAAATAGCCTAAAATTAAATATTTATGAATCAATAGAAATAATAAAATCATTTAAAAGCGATTCAGATTTTCGTTTAAGTGATCAGATAAACATTTCCAATAGCTCCATTTTAAATTTGTTTCCAATAGGAACGGAAAAATCCAATGAGTCATAAAGAAAATCCCATAGTAAATCCCAAAAATTTAACCTACCTGCCCCCTTCCCCTTCTCAAGATAAGTATATTTCAGTTATCTCTTAGACCTCCTGAGGTGAGTACTAATGTTTGATTTCTTGTCTTACATTTTTGAAACTTTTAGTGTATATAATCTATGTAACATAGTACTGATGAGTTGAAAATTTTGTATGTTTTAGAACTAAAGATGAATGTTTCGAAACTAGTTTTCTAATAAAATAATCCCAATAGAAGTGGCAATTAATTCATCAATCCTATCAATCCTACTTGGAGTTAAGGTTAATATAATTTTTATGATGAATGAATTAATGAACAACTTACTATACCTACTTATCCAATATATCTGCTGAATAATTTGAATTGTTAAAGTGAAATTTCCAGTTCAAAATAAAATCATTATATAATATTGTATTATATAAAACAAAAACTCATATATAATACATATATACAAAATAAGTATGTATGATTTAATAAATATCATAATAAAATAGTCATAGCTTTTATTATAAACATGCTATTTAATCCACAAAATTTATATAGTGATATAAACAAAGTTGACTAATATAAGATAATTGGTAAGTGACAAACGATTTTCCAAAAGAATACAAAAACACACTTTTAGCAGTAATCTACTAATATACAGGGTGATTCCCTCTTGGTGTGGGAAAAAAAAATTGTGTTAAACTAGACCATAAATAAAGAAAAATAAATGGTAATTCAAAGGTTTTTTTGAGGAAACCACCTTTTTTGCCATAATAGCTGTAGTAATATCTCCACTTGAATCAATCATTTTTCAAATTTTGAAATTTTAATTAAATTTAAGGCCAGAGAACATATAACCTCAAATTTTACTAACTTGGGACCTTATGAACAGCTTGATCTTCAACTTACTTAGGAAAGTTACAATTTCTTATAATACTTCAACACTCAATGTTTTTCCAAAAAAACTGCCAATATAAAAAAAATTGGATATTTGCAGTTTTGTGGATTGTTTTTTTTCTCGAAAAATGGTAAGTATTGAGTTTTGAAATTGTAACTTTCCTAAATAAGTTGAAGATCATAAGGTCCCAATTTAGTAAAATGCGAGGTTACATGTACTCTGGTCTTATAGGAAATTTAATGTTAAATCCGAAAATGTGGTCAAAATTTGAAAAAAATAGTGAGCCCAATGGAGATATTACATCTTTTATAGCAAAAAATGTGGTTTCCTAAAAAAAATCTTTGAATTATCAAATATCTGCAATGGATTGAAATAGAAAGTTGCGGTCAGCATCATTTTCCTTCCTTTATGGTCTAATTTTACTCATTTTTTTTTTTTCACACTAAGAGGGAATCACCCTGTAAATATATATTTAGCACTATACAAAACTATTTACAGTAACTTGACTATTAAAAACAAAACAAAAAATGCTTGCTATACTTGGTCAAGAGATAAATAAGTGGTTGTTTGGTCTACATGAATGGAACCTTACCAAGCAGCAATGCTCCTCAGTATTGTCTAGGGAACAAAAGCAAAATTTAAAGAAAAAAATACACAGCGCTGAATTTCAGATTAGTTGCTCTTAGCAGAGTTTTGTATAAGGTACTGTAAGTATCCAACACTGGGAGATGAGCAAGAGAGTAGGAGAGCTTTGAATATTACTTCTAATAGTTTTTCTCGAATATGTCAGGGAATACCAAATTCAGCAATAAAATGTACTTCAAACCTATACAAAATTATAGAACAAAAAATTTTTAATAAAAAAGGTCTCATTAATTTTTTCACACTGGTTAAATGTTTCACCAGTGAATCTTCTTGAAGTATAATAATTTTCTGCTGAAATCACTGCTTCAAAATAGGGGGAGTCAATTTATATTCGAGCAAGTACGGTAACCAATACATATGAAAATTTGCTACTATAATATTTAATTATGATAAAAATGATAAGTACATTAGAGTTAATTAAAAAATAAAAAATCAATATATATTCAGTTAATTAAAAGAAAGGGAATTCACAGTCCCCCTTATCACCTGCTATGTATCAAACCTATAAGTTTGAAATACGGTTGTTTAAATGTTCTGTTCAACTTAAAATTTTTACATACAACGTGTAATATTTTTCATATATTTCCTACATAGTTTAAACGTTAATTTCATTTTGTATTTACTATCATTTGTTAGTATTAGTATTCGTAAATATACCAGGTATGCAAGTTTAAAATGTCGTTTATTTCTTAAAATAAATACACAGTAATTTAAAAAAAAGTATAATATATTTTATTCAAAGTACTGACCCTCGCTTTCTACACATTTTGCCCATCTCTCGGGCAATATATGGATACCATTCCAAAAGAATGCTTCATCTTTATTTGAAATCCATTCATCGAGCCATTTTCGTACGTTTTCGAAATTGTTGAAGTGTTGCTCCGCCAATGAGTGTCCCATCGATGAGAAGAGGTGATAATCAGAAGGCGCCAGGTCAGGTGAATACGGCGGGTGGGGTAGGAGTTCCCAACCAAGCGAAGAAATCGTTTCCTTAGTCAATCTGGCTGAATGTGCAGGAGCGTTATCATGCTGAAGAATGACTTTGGCGTGCCTGTGAGCCCATTCTGGGCGTTTTTCGATCAATGCGTGACTCAAATTGATCATTTGTTGTCGGTAGCGCTCGGTATTGACTGTTTCGCCGGGTTTGAGAAGCTCGTAGTAGACTACTCCCTTCTGATCCCACCACACACACAGCATTGTCTTCTTCCCAAAACGATCCGGTCTTGCACTCGATGTGGATGGTTGTCCTGGCGTTACCCATGATTTTTTTCGTTTGGGATTCTGAAAATAAATCCATTTTTCATCGCCAGTTACAACTCGATGCAAAAAACCCTTTCTTTCGTGGCGTAAAAGCAGCATTTCGCACACAGTTTTTTTCGTTTTTTTTTCCATCTGTCGTTCGTCCAATTCATGTGGAACCCATTTTCCAACCTTTTGAATCTTTCCCATAGCTCTCAGGCGATCGGAAATGGCTTGCCTAGTGACATTCAACTGTTCTGCCATCATTTGTTGGGTTTGGGTATTGTCTTCGTCTAATAAAGATTGCAATTCGAAGTCCTCAAACTTTTTTGGTCGATTTTCTCGTTTTTGATCAGTAACATCAAAATCACCACGTTTGAAACTTTGAAACCAACGTTCACATGTCCTGACGGTTGGAGCAACATCACCATAAGTCTCAACAAGAATTCGATGACATTCAGATGCCTTTTTCTTTTGATTAAATAAGAAAATCATGACATGCCGCAAATGCTCTTTATTTGGCTTAAAATTAGACATTTTTAACACCAAAGAAAGGTATGATACATCCACGTAAACGACTTAAAAACAACTGACTTTTGTAAACAAATGACTAACAAACAAAATAGCGTTTAGAGATAAGCAAATCCTTCAATAGGCTAAGAGCGCATTCTATTGGAATTAAAACGACATTTTAAACTTGCATACCTGGTAGACTTAACTATAATGTTTTCATTATTAAATTGTCCATGAAAGTATGATTATAGGTGCTATATTTTGTTTTATTTTATTATTCTAGTTAAACAAGGTTCTAGAGTTATTTTTCTGGATTTAAATTTGTAATATAAGTTTGGCTAATACTTATGTTAGGCTAAAACGTAAGTTTGGCTTATACTTATGGAAAAGACTATTTCTTAGGATATAAATAGAGATATAATAAATTGTGTAAATAGTAGATTATTAGGAATTCTTAATGCTATGTCCTTCTCAGTGTGAGTCCGGATCATGCATTTATCTAAATACAGGGATGCCAGCCAGGACTTAATCTCCTGACAATTTATAAATGAGTATTTTTATATAATTAATTAATTAAATATTAATCTAATATTTTCTCCAGAAGGTTATCATGGGGCCAATGATTAAGGTTTGTTAATTATAGAGGAGAGGAATCAAAATATTTTAATAATGAGTGGCATGCAAATGGTGAATAAATGACGATTGAACTAAAACAATATATATTCCACTATGGGTTGACATATAAAAATTACAGTTAGGAAAAGGAATCATTCTTAATCTAGTATCTTAACTTTAACAAAAGGAACTTAGCCTAAACTTATCTTGAATACGAGGGCGATGCTACGTATGTTGTGGAGGGAAGCGGCTACATGGCGAGAATCCTCAGGCCGGCCGAAAGGCCAGACACCAGACCAGGGGGAACCAAGACAGGACTACCCGACTCCAGACTCTCTCAAATACTGATCTAAAATATCGCGTTTACCCCGAATCTTAAAAGGTAAGGGACAAGCAGGTAGAGAACTTTTATTGTATGAAAGGATGTGAAATTTCGGACCACCCGTGGGGTGCTGTGGAGGTTGCTACCCTTTTGCCAACGCGCGAATTTATCTTTGTTATTTTCAAACTTATAGGTTTAATACATAGCACACCCTTAAAGAGGACAAATGTCAAAACATTTAATAAATTCATTTTATTTGAAAAACTAACAAAAAACGATTTTTCTTTGCATTTAAAGACACTAAATTGAAGAAATAAAATGAAAAAGCTGGTGCTGATTGGAAGAGGTGAGCAGTAATAATGACAAGATTTATATTTTATTAATTGAAACAGACATATCAGAACGCCACACTAGATATTTGTGCACCAAAGTGAAATAGAAAAAAATGAAAAAAAAAAAAAAAAAAAAAAACTTGAGCTCACATGATGTTTACCTGAGTTTTCCCCCCGGAAAAATAATGGAGGAGGCAGAAGAATAAATGTATCTCCTAATAAAAAATCATTTTTCAAAATAAAAAAAAATAAAAAAAATATTCTCATCATAAAAATATTATTAGTTAACAATTAAATAAATATATTCACCATAAATTTAAGAATATAAATAACATAACAAATAATATATTATAAATGATGATATTAATGAATGATGAAAACAAACAAGCAAAGCAAATTTTAACGATCAAAACATGCACCTCAATATCAACAAAAGCAAAAAAATAAAAATAAATAAAAAAAAATAACATGAACAAGTAAACATAACAGCAATAAATTAACAAAAAGCATAAATATGTTAATGAGATTAAAGTACACAGAAATAAAATAACTACATTCACAAATAACCTCTTGACAGATAGTTAACAGAGATTGTTTAGGTTATAGTCAAATTAAGCTTTAATGTCAACTGATAACTGAGTTTTAATATCAGCTGGTAATTAAGTTTTAATTCATTAATTTTTAATATCAGCTGATAATTAAGTCTAGGGAATATAACTCATATTAATTTATTTTCTCTTATATCTGAAGTACAACCTTCAGTCAAATATTCTTTTTAAAATTTCCATCTATTCCACTTGAATTTTATTCTATTTTGCTCTTCCTAAATTCTCGAAAAAACCTAAGAGCGCTTTACACAAGAATGTTCCCTCACTAACTCTTTGAGCCCACTCCCTTCTCATGAAAATAACATACAAACCGCAAATGCACAATTGATCATATAAAATTATCTAATTAGGGATTGATAAATGATTAGATACTTCTATGATGTTTAGTTTCGGATAGGAATACATACCAAAATATGAGATATTTTTAATACAGATTTGATTTATTAAGTTCATTTAACAACATAAGAACCCGTTCCCAATGATAAAAAATATTGTCTTTGTAATTTACATTTATAATTTTTTCAGAACTATGGTTACTGGACATTTCCCCTTTAAGCCTAACACTCTAATACTCTTACCACTATCAAAACAAAACTTATTAATAGCCATTTTCAACGGACCCCTTTTGAAATATTTATATGAATGAATAATTCATACAATGAAGTATGAATATATTTCAATAATTCGACAAAGTGTATTCCAACATATTAAAATCATTATTAAGTATGTATTCTATAATGAAAACAATAAGAAAAAAAAATTTGCACAAAGCTTCTAAAAATAACTATAATAAACTAAAAATAAATAAATATGAGACTACAACTGTGTGAATACAAGATGCAGATAGGTGCACGTTACCTGGAAGGCAGTTCTAAATGAGTTCATTCACTTTATTGAATATGGACACTTAAACTACAAAAAGGATTAGTTGAATATTTTAAAAACAAATGCAAGCAAAATATGCTGCCGTAATTCATCGAAACAATATTAATTATTTATTACTTCTTCAAATTGTTATTAATTATCTGAAAATAAAATTGAACATTTTAACGTTGTATAGGGTGAAAAGAATTTATATTTATTTATTTTAAAAAAAGAAAAGAGAAGGAAACAAAAGCCTCTAGCATTTTAATTTTTATAAGGTATATGGAGGCATGATGTAGAAGTATAAACAAAATGCGATAAAAACCAGCATCAAAGCTGGAAAGGCACAGCAGATTATGACTCTCATGTTGAAAAAAGCTTTGAAAAAAGAAATGGGAAAGAAGCCTAACAGTGGCTTAACAAAAAAAAAAGTAAGCACACATCAGTAACTCCGGATAGTAAGAAAGAACAGAATTTTTTTTTTTTTTTTTTTTTAGGGAGGAAAATTCTCATAGTGGGTAACAGTTTACTCTATCTTACTCAAGATTTCTCTCCAGCCCTTATAATTTTATAAAATAATATGACTAAAAACCTTATATCTTACCCAAACTATTTTTTTTTAATGGTATTGGGCAATTAATCACGTAAAAGAACTAATAGTTCATAATAATGTGTAGCTATAATCTTATCACAAAAAAAAAAAAAAAAAGGTTTAAACAGGTGAGAGGAGTAACAGGTGATTAGCCATTTTTCAAAATTTTACCAGACAAAAAATTACAAAATACTAAATCAGGACAGATAAAAAATTTAATCACACTTTAAATATATTTTTAATATTGTGAATTTTCAATTTCAATGCATGCTTGCATAAGCAGAAAATTTCCTATTTGTATAGGGCATAACAGGTTTTGTTTTGAAAGTCGGCCCAAATTTCAATCAAATTCGGTAATTTTTTGCTCTTTATTGAGTTTTCATAATTTTACTAGTTATTATTTATTTATTTTAAGGGAGAGACTGAATTATGTTTTATAGTAAAAAGGATAAACACGAAGGGTGGGGATGATTAACACTTAACGATGAATAAAAAATGTATGGACTGTTTTTTTTTTTCCACGATTGAGGCTTTGGCACTAGTTTTGAAGGTTAATCCGTTATCTCATTGTTTTTTTAAAAATAATATATACAATTAGTCACAAATATAAAGAACTCATAGAGTTCACAGAAAACTGAGAGTGTATACGTAACGGTTTGTAAACAAACTGCGTTAAATATATTAAATTTTTTTTTTTGGGATCTAGTGGTTTTTTGATCCATTGCCTTTAAGCTATAGGAAAAGGAGGTTTTAAACTTAAATTTTAAATACAATAAACAATTTTTTGTAAAAAGTGGATTAAAAGGTTTAGATCCTAAACAACTCATATAATTTTTATTTAGGTATTTGGAAAATTTAGAAAATTTTAGTTAAAATGGCTAAAATAGAAATATTCAATACATAAAATTATTAAAAAATAAAAAAGTCAATAAAATAAAAAAAAATCAAATCAAATTCTGAAGTCAGAATAAACATTTATGAGGCGATTCAATTGAACCTACGCACTTTGCTACCTCAGTGCCACTCATACAAAAATATTGGAATCTAAATTTCTAAAAATTACTACAACCTCTGAATATTCTGAAATTAAAAGAGTGTTATTATTTAAATATTATATTAATATTAAACACACAGCTAAATTTATTGATTTTGACAATATTTTAGGTTTTAATTTAATTTATGCATATTGACTATATTTTTAATATCTGAAAATTTGAAAGTTGGTTGTAAGTGTATGTAGCAGGGCAACACTGAGTGGTGAAGGTTATATATTATCATTTGTTTGAGTAATTGGCAGCAATGAACGTTCCAAAGTGGCAGTGGATTCAGTGAAAAATAATGATATATTGCTGATTCATTAGCAGAAATATTTGAATCTAAAACAAATCTTTCAAAGGCAAAATGAGTACTTCTCTCTTCTTTTTATTTAATTTTTTTTTTTTTTTTTTTTTGAGAATCTGTATTAAAAAATATATATAATGAAAATACAATCACTTATGATTGGTGATTTATTTGTTTATCTCATAATTTATTAAAAATAGATAATGCAGTGTTGCCAGATGTAGGGATTTCTCCCTACATACGGGGATTTTTCTTTCCTATGGAAACAGGGGGAATTCATCAAAAACTTTGTATTTGAATGGATTTTTACTTTTCAAGATGATATGCATAATACAAAAATTATTTTGAGGTCCTATTTTTTCCTATTAAATAGATAGTTGGAGGTCAGTGTAAAACTACTGATTGTTAACTTTTAACCAGTAATGATAGGTTAATTTCCAGCTTAATTTTAATCGTAACCTAAGAACAACACCCCAATTGTTGAGAGTTTTCGTTTTGTCATTACATTCAATATTTTTGTGGTAATTTTTAGAATTTTTTTTTTTATTTAAACCTCCATGTTCCAACAACTTTGTTCTTTTATGACTGTTACGGTTTTTTTTTTTGGTTTTTTTTGTGCTATATTTATTTTTTTGTGCTATATTTATTAAATTGTGATTGATTAGTATGCTGTGTATTTAGCAACCCATTTAAAATGGGCAGCACCACTTAATAAAGTGTTTCTCTCTCTTAAAATTAGATCCTTTTATTAAGAGCTTGTATCTTTATATAAAGTAGATTAACATTGTATGTATATGCGGTAAATTTGTTACCAATCATTAATTTTTTGATTTGAAACTATGTTCCTACAACGATATTCTTTTATTATTAAAATGAATGTATACTATTCATAATTATTAATTTATTTCACCCTATACCTTTAATAATTGCTATTTAGGGGTATGCTATTGTAAATAAAGTAACATTTATATGTATTGTTTTTAATCTAAATGTGTAGGGATTCATTTATTGGTGGTAGGAATATGTAGGGATATTTTATATATAACGTAGCGATTTCGCAAATTAAAATCTGGCAACACTGTGTTAATGGAATATTTTGAACACAATATTAACCTTTTGTGAATACATTAACAACAGGTTAATAATTTATTGACTAACTTGGAAAAAAAAAAAAAAAAAAATGGATGGATGTTTTTAGAAAATAACACAGAAAATAAATAGAAATGTTAGTATTGATAAAAGGTAAATATTGCAGACAAACAAAATAACACAAAAAACATATATATTAGTGTTGACATGTTAGTAATACAATGTAGTTCCAATGCATACTAATATAAAATAAACAAAAAAAAAAAAAAAAAAAAAAGCAAGCGCTGTGTACAAGCAGACAAACTTACACTATTAAAAAGCTTTGTAGATGATGAGGATGATGTATCTCTTTTCCATTATGATCATTTACCTTCCACTGATGTTGAAGTAGTGATCCTCTTCCTTCCGACCCTGACAGCTAAAAAAAAAAAAATATACACTATTAAACAGCTGATTGTTAACAAAAAAAAAATTGTAACAGCTGATTGTTAAAAAAAACAAAAAAACAATTGTATATAAGTACTATTTACAGGAAGCAATACAACTCATATGCAACTATAACACTAAAAACCAAATCCTAAGCAAAGAATAATACAGCTTAAGTAGTATAAGATTTTTTTTTTTCCCCAAACTAATTAGGCAAAGATACATATATATAAATAATACAATAAATAAAGCACCAAATACCTATATTGATAACATTAGAAATAAAAATATCAAAAAATATTGAGAAATTCTATTGAAGAATTCTGATAGAAACAAAAAGATTTATTGGGCGACCTGACCTGTTAACTGAAATTATAATACAGTGCTGATATAAAGGAATGTAAAGTCTTAGGGTAATAATAAAGAATTAGTGCAATAATAATAAAGGCGTGCAAATATCTGAGGATTAGATCGAGATATAGATGATAGGATGGAGCTGGCATTAATCTTGAAGATTTAGATTTCACTGAGTTCAAAGAATGAAATAAATATTTTTCCCTGACTGAGAAAAACAATAGATCCTAGATATGTCTATCTATAATCTAACGCTTTTCCCAATTTACATTTTAGAATTAAAAGAGTCAATACTTCATTTAAATTAATAATTACAAGGTGGCCACCAAATCAGAAAAAAAAAAATCAAGCATAATTCATAAAATTACAGATGACATTTAATACAAAACAGGTACTCTTTTCTTCTCCATGGTTTTAATTGATTTTATTTAGTATATTTTGTGTGACTGATAGAAGCATTAGTTTGTTTATGTTTGTTAGTTTTTATTTCGTTTTTTTTTTTTTTTTCACGTCACTTTATGCTGCTATGGCTAATCGGAAGATGCTATGGAGGGAGTCCTAAATTTTGCCTATCCAGGTGTAATTAGGATAGGGATCTTTAATGAGTACCTGACATCACACAGGCTGGGGACCCCCATTTTACATCCCTTCTGAAGGACGGCATAGCTAAGGATTTTTTACTCCCTTTAAAAAAATCCTAAGGTGCGAACCCTCGATCTTGGGTTTAGTAGGTGTAGGTTGCTATGCTAACCACTACACCACAGGTTCTAGGGTGACCCCTAGAAGCATTAGTACATTTTCTATACAAATTTTTAAAACCTTTATTGTTTTAATTATTTGAATATTTTTTTATGGAAAGTTATTTCTTTATCAAGGTTTTGTTTTAAATAATTAAAAACTTATAGAAATTAAGATAACATTTGAAACAAATAGGGGTAGAACATGATGTTTTTCCATGTATTCTGTTTTACTATTGTAGATTATAGGTCAATATTGTTTGTTTCATTATTTTATTAAATTATTTCTAGCCTATCAATATACATATATATATATATATTTTTGTTCTTTGTTAATTTTTATTGCTTCTTTTTTTTCGTAGTATTTTATTTTTTGATTTGTAACAGCTCAATTTTAACACTATAATATTACGTAATGTTACTCTGATATTCTGTAATCAGCCGTCATTTCTTCCAAGAGATTGTAAATTTTAAATTAAATGGAATTCATCATTAAAAGTTTGGTGCATTTAGTGTTTTAATATATTATTGTAATTGTCATATTAATAAAAGATAAGTAAATAAATCCCATGTTTTTAAAATTATCTTATGACCACACAAAATTCCAAGTGAATACGTAAAATTCAAGCATAATTCCCTGATTATTCCAATAATTCAAAATTGAACCATAACTCCAGATTTTCAAGAAATTCCAGTCTGGTGGCCACTCTTAATCAAATTGAATTAACAATAAATTATAAGAGTTTCAGACAAGGAGTACAATTAAAAAAGATTAGAGAGTGTATTCACATTAATACATTATAACCTGTTCATTAAAGTGAAATTAAAATTATAAAGGATCATTTTTGACTGATAATAATTTATAAGGAAAAATAAAGTTATACAATAAATTAGGGCTACTTGTACTCTAGAGGTTTACTTGGACGCAAACCAGGTTTTTGCTATGGCTTAAGCGACACTTAATTATGTTCCCATAAGTGTCCCTACTACTCCATTACCTAATTGGATTGTATATATTTTTGTAAAATCTAATATATGTCCAATAACTCCAACCAGAGTATGTTGTTTTAACTATGATTGAAAATAATACAAACTTTTTTTTTTTGTCTTCTAATATCTGATTTATATTAATACAGTGTGTTACAGAGCTTGTAAAAATGTCTGATAAAGAAACACCCTTTTATAAAAGCAGACAGGCTGGACAACAAAATTTAATTAATTAGATTTTAAATAATTATACTCAATACCTTTAAAAAGCTACACTGGAAGGAAGGCAATAGAGATAAGAAAAATATTATCAATTAATTAATCAGTATTTTAAACTCATTGATCTTCCAATCCATACTACTATACAGGGTGTCCCGAATTTAAATGGCAAAACTTCAGGAACTTATAGAAACTTCAGGAACGATATGCATTAGCAATATCGCGGCAAGCAATATGGCGAACTTTGAAAGGTGATAATCGCTACCCATACCATCTTCAAAAAGTTCAGAATTTATTACCTCAAGATTATGTCAAGAGATTGAATTTTAGTTACTGGTTTCGTGACAAAATTTGCGATGATAATTTATTTCCATTAAAAATTATATGGACCGATGAAGCTACCTTTACAAGAGTAGGAATTACTTGAGGTACGCATGATGATATAGAAGGATCAATACAATTAGGATTGATGAATTAAATGCATCATGTATGGGCTCTGAATGAAAATCCCAGAGCTTTTAGAGAGAATAGTTAATAAAAGAAATCAGCTCTGAATTTGCTATTAACGTTTGGCTTGGAATTTGAAACAGATTACTGGTGGGACCATATTTTTTACCTGGAAGATTGAATGGTATCACATTTACACATTTCTTGGAGAATGACTTTTCAAATTATTTAGATGACATTCCCTTACAGCAGCGGATTGAAATGTGGTTCCAACTCGATGGATGTCCAGCTCATTATAGCAGAGTTGCTCGAGCTTGGCTGGATATAAATTATCCACAACGATGGATTGGACGTGGAGGAGTAGTACCTTGGCCACCCAGATCACCTGATATGACACCCATGGATTTCTTCGTATGAGAAACCTTGAAGCAGAAAGTTAATTCGGTGTCAATCAACCCAAGAGAGCAATTAAGAAACCGAATCATAGATGCAGTGCACCAAATATCATCACAACAATGTTTAGCTGCAATTTATCAAGTGAGTGCTAGATGTAATGCTTGCAATGGTGCAAAAGGACAACATTTTGAGTAATATTTACATTAAAAAGAACATAACATAAATATAAATGTAAATAAATAGGTATAAAAATGATAACTTGTTTTGTTTCTTTTTTTTCAATTTTCACTAAAACTAAGCAAAAACGAGCAAATCTCTAAAGGACTTTTTGTCTTAGTTTTTCGGCCCCCTATAAGTTCCTGAAGTTTTGCCATTTAAATTCGGGACACCCTGTATAAAAAGACAAGCCATTTGCCGTTTGTGATCACAAAACACAAAAACTATTTAACTAATCTGTACCAAATTTTAACCACATCTTTATAGTTCAAGGAAGGTTTAGCTATAAGAAAATTTAATCATTTTCAACTAAATGTTTATGAAAAACGCAATGTGTGGATTCCAGTGAAGCTGATGGGTGGTGAGAACCATTTTGCAAGAGAGGTTACAATGGTATGGTGCTATCTAAAACATGAAATTGATAATGAAATTTACTTGTTTTCAATTAAATTGTTAGTAAAAAGAGTTGAATATGTGGTGTGGCAAGCCACATATATGTGGTAGCTTTCGAAAATTGACCGATATATCGCTGATAATATAGTAAATATCCTCTGTTCATCTAGATTATCGAAGACAAAACTGGAAATGTTGCTTATTCCAATGTCTTATGAATTGGAATGTTAGTTTAATAAAAAATTGTAATTATTTATAATAAAAATGAAATACGAAAGTTTGTTGATGTAATGGTAATATGAAAAAAAGGTAGCAAAAAAAAAAATATATGTGAGTGTATACATATTTATATAATTTTTTTAATGCAGGTTTTTTTCTTGAATTTCCTACTTTTTAAAGAACAATTTTAAAATTTTAAACCTATTATCATTTGGAGGGTGTAAGACCTGAACATGTATACTATAAAGAATATTTAAAATGTAAACATAGTATTATTATTATAAGAAATTTAGCCTGAACAAAATAATACAAATGTAAATTATTTAATTGTAAAACATGAACTACATATTTTAAAAAATGTAATAATAACAAAATTATACTAGTTTGATGAACTTATTTTTTTTTAACCATAAAAATTTTTTTTTATTATTAACAGTTTAATCAATTTTTTAAATATGTACAATATAAATATCTACATCAACTATGGGAAATTGCTGTACTCCAATTAATGAAATAATGTATTGGGCAGGTGCAAAAATAATGCAGGTTTTGAATAATCATTTTGTTAAAGCAAGAGCTTGTCAAGAAAACAAAAATAATCCTCCGGTCTAGTAAATGGATTATAAAAAAATGGTTACTAATGTAGTTTTCCCTTAAAGATTAGTGTTTGTAACTTTTTCTATGACTAAAGGCCGTTTCACACTAGAGGGAATGCTCGAGCAACGCTCGCACTCCACTCCACACGCTCCAGATTTAGTTAGTTAAAAACAACGTACATGTACACATCAGCGCTCACGCTACGCTCACACGACATTCCGGAGCGCGGCATTTTCTGGCAAAGAATATTTGGAGCGCGGAGATCGCAGTGTCTGAAAGTGCCCCAAAGTGAAAATATGGACGAAACACTAATCGAACTAGTGCGGGCAAAGCCTGTAATTTACGACAATTGTCAAACACTAGGACTGTCATCATCATCACAAAACGACTCCCTCGATCCCCAAAAACAGCCACATCAGGAAACTGCAGCTTCAACACTGATGAAATATTTGCTTAATAAAAAGGAACCAACTGAAAACAAAAAGCACCCAATGAACATATTCTTTGAGATTCTTTGAAAAGAGGGTGCACCCAAATTCTTCTCTTTTTAGGTTTTCTTACATCCTCATCTAATAGCAACGCCATAAGAACTAGCTCTTCGTCAGTAAAATGGACAGACATTGATGAATGTTTTTAACCTGCTGGTATACGAGGAATGTTGTTGGAACGCCGTAGTGTGAAAGATAAGAGTGCGAGTCGAGTGTGAGCATGCCTGGAGCGCGAGCCTTGCGTGACCTATAGTGTGAAACGGCCTTAAGGACCTCTGAAATTCACCATTTCAAATTTATTTTTACAAGTTCAAACTTCATTGAAGCGTGGCCCAAACCAAGCCATCATCAATCTTGTTTGGAGAGAAAGAAGCATCAGTGAATGTGCAGTTCCAAAAATTTGGTCTTGAAGATTTTGATCTGGAAGACAAAGAATGTCACAGTAGGCATTCTGCTGTTGATCACAACCATCTGAGGCTTTGGTGGACGAAAACCCTCGCAAAACTACTTGGGACAATGCGAGAGATATTACTGTTGACCACTCAACATTACCCCACAAAATTATAATATTTTTTTATTTACAAAATAAAAACCTGCATTATTTTTGCAACAACCCAATACATTTTTTTTCCAAGGGAACCTAATTTATAATGATTCAGCTGAATACATACAATTTTTATAAATGTTTACAATTATCTTAAATACATTCAAGTTATTATGTTTTTATAAACTGATTTTGACAAACAAAAGTGAAACAAAGCCAGAGCACAATAACCTAATGAACATAATGAGTTCTATGTAAACAGAAAAATAAAATAAAATAAAAAAGCCATTATCGACATGAAATTAAATATTTAAAAAGGATATGAGGCTTAAATAATGAATCATGAAAAGCAAATAAGCTAAACCAGAAACCACTCATGGCATCTACTAACACAAATATAATTACTAAACTATAATTATAAAATTTATTTCAATACATAATAATTAATCTTATTAAAAATAAAATGAAATCACTACAATGACATACAACTCAAGAGTCAAGAAATATTTCACTACTCTAAAGAGTAAGCTGTACCGGAATATGAAAGAATAAAACATTTTTTTCTGAAATCAATCAATATATATAAAGATATAAACACCCATTACAATAGATGAAAGGGCAATCCATTAGCTATTCCCTACGACTAGTTGGTTTTTCTGTTCCTACTGGAAATAAATTTAAAATGGGACTATTGGAAATATTTATCCAACTCCCCCTCCCTTTCATTCTATTACGCATTGTCTATTCTAGGTTTTGAAAGCTTTTAGAAGCCTTTTTGTTTTGCCTCCTTAGGTGTTATCAACATGTTTGATGTTTTGTTTTACATTTTTAAAATTATCTATAATCTGTGAACTAAAGATCTGATTATTTATATTTTTTGTATGTTTTTAGAACTGATGATGAATGTTTAACGTTTGAAACTAGTCTTTGAATAAAAAGATTCTAATAGAAGTGGCAAATATTTCATCTATTCTGGATTGTATTGATCCTTCTAAAAAATCAATCTTAATTGTTTGTTATAATTTTTTTTTTAATTACTGTATAACCAACTACAGTGACAATATGCATAGTTTTTTCTAAATAGTCCTTTATGATAGTACAGTGGAACGCCGTAAATTGACCCCCGATAGACCGATATTCCAAACCAACCCTTTTTTGCGCTAGAACCCCTCTCAATAATCTGACCTTTTGAAACATCTCTCCTCGCATAATCCGAATATTTCTGAGAAGATAAAGATCCATTGTTTCCGGGAACGGAACCTCATGTTTCCGATAAGTAATTTTAAATATTTTCCTGGAAAGATCTTTAACATCAAAAAAGTATTACGAGTGTTAGGATATCTAAAAAAAGGGTGAGCGACTTGTCAAAGTAGCTAGAGATTTAGGAGTCGGCGTTACTACTATTAAGGACTGGAAAAAAATCGGGATCAATTAATTTCTTTTAGTGCGTTTTCAGATGACCCAAAAAAAAATAAACAAAGACTAAGACAACCTGCAACGGAGATAATGGATCAAGCGGTTTGGTTACGGTTTTACCAAGAAATGAAATCAATTATGTATTAGTCATCATGAATGTTTGAGTTTTTTTTTTTCATTATATATATTTTGTATACATATATATGTATGTATTTAAAAATTAAGTATTTCTGTTTCATTTGTACTAAATAAATTGACGTTTTGTATTCTAATTTTTATTTTTCATTCACCTCTGAACATATTTAAGTCTAATTCACCAGTGTGACAGACTCTGTTTAATCCGATCTTTTTATGGGACCGACCTCACCCCAAGTCCCAAACAGGTCGATATAACAGGGTTCCAGTGTATGTACAAGACTAATGCTCAATCCTTATAATATTAATAAGGAAGATTTCCTCAATAAATAATGATATTAGAAGATTTTTTTGTTTTTGGTTGGAATAGAAAAGCAACTAAGTGGTTTTGTGTCACCAGGAAATTAGGAATTAGTTGGAATAACGGTTCAAGATATGAGATTATCTTGGGACCCTTAAGATGATTCATAAGAAGCAAAAGAATTTCAAAAAGTATAATTTTAAAACACTGCTACTCTAATTTCATTACATAACCAACCAATGGAATCATTTTTAAGATAGAAAAAAAGAAAAAAGAAATTCTATTAAATTAAAATAGGTGAAAAATAATAAAATAAAATATTTATAAGCATGCCATATTGTTTACTAAATATAATCACATCATAACTCATAAAAGATCAATTTTTATATCCGGTAAGGAAACAATAGAAACTCAAAAACTTTTAATCAGAGAATTTTTGCTTGCTATACTGCTTGGCAGAGTTGGGCAAAATTTAATCTTAGCTATTTGACAACTAATTTCCTGGAATCAATCACCTAATTTAATAATGATTAAATCTTTCAGTCATATTTTAGTGAACTAATGGTTATGTCACTGAAAGATTTAATCAATATTAAATTAGGTGATTGATTCCAGGAAATTAGTTGTAAAATAGCTATGATTAAATGATTAAATTATTAGCTTTTTTTTATGAAAAAGCACCTTTTTTAAGGAGTAGCAATATGAGTAAATTTCATAGTGAAAGCAATTAGCACAGCTGATTGAAATTAGAAACTTTCAAATACATGCTTCAAACACTTTTTTCTTTTTTTTTTGGAGTTATGACATTATTTTTACAAAAACTACAGCTACATTGTCTTGCAAAGCAAATTATATGTAAATCAAACATTAAATATTAGAAAAATAAAAAATAAATAAATATCTTAGAACATAATGGCTAATAAAATAAAAAATATTAAGAGCACACAACAAAATCATGCTTCAAGTGAAAAATACATACCATGTGCATGTCTCGCCATGGAAAGGATGTAAACACAAAGCAAAATGTGTCAGTGATCAAACATACCAGGACTACAAGCCTAGCACTTCTTTTTTTAATTTTTTTTTTTTTAAATTCTATCTTTTTCGATATACGATGCAATTTACACTTGTTAAAGTACTATGTATATTGCATCGCTAACTTAAAAATAAAAATATATTACACTTCATTAGCTATATATATTCACAACACTTAATAAAAACAACTCGTGAATGCAAAGCGTAATTCATTCAGATAATAATTATGCATGTATATATTAACTAATTGATAGTAAAACCTTGATTATTGGGAGTTAGGTTAATTTTGTTTTCAATTAACCAAATTCAGAGAGTATTCAGTTATTAACAAACAAAATATTTGAAAATGTATAGGAAAAAAACAGGTGGTAAGAGCTTTTTACAAAAGCAGTTGTTAAGGTTCTTAATGTTTGATGTTTTTTTATTAACAATTTCTTATTTATACTTATTAAGAGATTTTTTGGCGTGTCCAACACTGAGTTAGATCAAAACACAATCCTAATTTTTTTTTTAGTTGATTTGAGGAGGATCAAAATTTTAAGGGATGAATTCAGCTTTCATTTTGAGGCGGCTAACTTGTTTTCAGTTTATCTGATTTTGATGTTTTTAGACTTTTGGAAAGAAAAAACCTTCCCCTTTTCATTCAAGTAAATAACCTTTGCGTTATCTTGAAAATTCTGTTTAAAAAACTTAACTAAAGAATAAAAACCAACTCAAGGAATTTTGCTAATAACTTAAGTTTTAAACATGTAGCATCACTTGAATTTTTTACTTTAGGAACTATTAACTACCATATAAATTTGGTTTTAAATGGTTAAGGAGTAATGGACTAATGAGCAATTGCTTGGATTTCAAAAATTATTTGAAGGGTTTCCTCCTTCCTTCTAGGGTGAATTTTTAAGAAAATTAATTTCTATTCATATTAAAATTTATATTTTCCATTTGATGTGGATATCATTTATCCACCATTTTATTTACCAGGGACCTTACTACTTAAAAAAAAAAAGAAAATAAAAAAAAATGTAAAAGTGAATTAAACAGCTGTTTTCGTTAGGAGTTTATATCATGTGTTTTTTTTTTTTTCATTTGTAAATATTTCTTTTTATGTAATGGTTGTGCAGTGTTTAGTTTTGTTATGTGCTATAACTATTATGTCTACAATACAATACAATATCCAGCTCAACAACTCGTCACCGAGTCCGGGCCTCAAGTAGCCTCTGCCAGTTGGCTCTATCCTGTGCAGCAGTCCTCCAGTCCCGTACGCCGAGAAGAGTCCAAGCATCCTCTGTCACACCTCCATCCATCTTACATTCGGCCATCCCACTCTCCTTGTTCCAAAGATCTCTTCTGTGGCCACCTTCTATGGAATCTCGCCATCATTCATTCTGGCTAGATGGCCAGCCCATCGACGTTTATGATTTTGGAGATCTCGTTATCTTCAAAGAGTTCGTACAATTCCACGTTTTTTCGTCTCCTCCACATCTCGCCTACTTTGATGGGTCCATATATCCTCCTCAGTATCGTCCTTTCGAACACCAAGAGCCGTTTTTCATCCGCCCCTTAATAGCCCATGCCTCCGAGCCATAAATTAGTACTGAGCGGACTATTGGTTTATATAGCTTGATTTTTGTCTTTCTTGACAGAGATCGGCTCCTGAAGTTTCTTGATAAGCTGTAGTAGCACCTGTTAGCGGTTATTATCCTATGCTTGATTTCTTGGGTGATATCGTTTTGGTAGTTTATTTCGTTTCCCAAGTATATAAAGTTGTTAACCACCTGGAATCTATACAGTCCAACCTCAAAGTATGCCTCGTGGTTTCCTAGCCCTCCAACCTGCATATACTTAGCTTTTTGCTGGTTTACTTTTAATCCAAACCTTCTTGCAGCCTCCTTAAGGGCAAGGAATGCTTCCCTTGAAGCTCGTTTGGATCTGGCCATTATGTCAATGTCATCAGCATAACCCAGCAGCTGCACCAGTCTATTGAACAGGGTCCCTCCAACCTGGATACCCGACTTCCTGACAGCCCCTTCTGCGGCTAGGTTGAAGAGAAGGCATGCAAGTGCATCTCCCTGCCTCACTCCATTATTTGTGCAGAATTCCTCTGAGACGTCGGCTCCAATACCTACAACACACTTTGAGTTCTTCATGGTTATTTTTACCATGCGCGTCAGCTTTTTAGGTATTCCCATTTCCTCAAGGGTATGGTAGAGCTCCTTCCAGTCCACACTGTCGTAAGCTGCCTTGAAGTCGACAAAGAGGTGATGAGTCACGATCTGGTGTTCCCTGCACCTTTCAAGTGTCATTCTTAATGAGAATAGCTGGTAAATCGTAGATCTACCTCTTCTAAAGCCTGCCTGATAATTCGCTAGTTGTCTTTCAGCAAAGGATGACAGCTGTTCAAAGAGGATACTAGAGAGAATCTTGTATGAGAATTTTGTTGTGGAAAGTTTTGCTCCTAATTGTTTTTGTTGATACTATATATAGAGAATCACCAAAGAAAAATAGGGTCAAAATCGGGTCGTACACTCTGGAGGATACCCTGGTAAGGTAACATTATTATTTATTTTACTATCCATAATTTTTGTATCCCATTTTAGTTTTATATCTATACATTTCCTATTAAAAAAAATGCATATCTAATTAACAGTGGAAAACATAAGTAGTTTTTATAAAACATACATTTATATGACCCACCCCCTCCATTTTTTTTTTTACCCTAGTTAATCAAGGTTTTACTTAATATACGACAGAAAGGGGAAGTAAAATAAAATAAAAACTGCAAATGAATAAAAAAAAATCAATCAATAGTTTAAACAACCATTCATTGTTGAAATGATTTTATTAAAACACCAAAACAAACAATGTAGTACATTTAATAATATTAAGAGCCCTTAAAAAACAAAACAAAAAAAACGCAAGATCCAATAAAAACAATTTCAAATAACAAATAGTATTGGAGAAGTGTTACACGATTTTTATTTTATTTTATTTTTACAAAATCATAACTTCTCAACAAAGTAACAGAATCTATTCACGAAATATGTATATCAAAATAAGTTAATGCTATACTATTTTTAATAATAATAAAAAAAAAAAAGAATGCACATTTCATTACTAAAAACAGTGAATATATAAAATTTAATGAATATATTTGATACAATTAAAAAATTATTTAACAAATAATGAGCAATATACAATTCTCAAAATATTCTACATATATGATTATAAAAAACACGTAACAGTTAATATATTGTCGAATTTCATAATAATCACCCAGTTTTTTTAGTTCGTTTTTTTGTAATCTTAGTCGTTTTTGCTACAGGCTTTATAAAGCGTTGTCAAGAAGGAAAAAAATTCTAACCAATAATTAGTTCATTCAATAATAACAAATATTAGAAAAAAAAATTAAGATGTTTTATATTTAGAGCAATCTGTTATAATTTAAATTCAGAAATCAGATATGGTGGTGTATTAATATTTTCAATATAAAATTATATCAGACCATTATAATTTCAAACCTTTTTGGTCCCAGCTTAAAATACATTGCCAAATGAATTAGCAAATAATTAATTTTTTTTTTTAATTTGAACAATTTATGAATCATGTGTTATTATATTTTCAATTCTTATTACTGAAAATAAATAAAAGATATAACAGAAATTCAACCATGGGCAGCGAATAGAAAGTATACATCACATCATGTAAGTTTGAGCACGATTTATTAGGCCCGAAATGTGTTTAATGCAGCAGTGATGAAACCATACTTTACCATAAGGGATCCAAAAAGTATTTATCTCAATCGCAAAAAAAAAAAAAAAAAAAAAAAAAAAAAAAATGAATTGTAATTCAATCTAAAAACAATTAGTATGCATTATCATTACCAGGTGATTACTTGATTGTCTAAGTGACCAACAAATAAATTTGTGTAAAAAAGTTCTAATTCCGATGATAAACTTTGAGCATGGGACTATAATGTAATATGGCAGGTCATAAAAAAGTAAATAAAAAATTAAAATATATTATCTATACTCATTCGGGATAACCACTGTACAGGTTATAATTTTGTTTAGTATTTTTAAATTGAAAAAATGAAAATTAAAAATTAGATTTAATTGTTATTATTATTATTTTTTTTATACATTGTTAAAGTATAGTTTTAAATACTTAATGAGTCGCAAATATTAAATAAGTTACAATTATAGATCCGATTTTAATGCAATATAAAAAATATAGAAATGCCCTAACATTACAACAAATATACTAAAAAGAATTCTTTAACACTTTAATAAAAATAAAGACAAGTTTTGAAGGCAAAGGAGAAAAAAAAGATATGAAGTAAAATTGTGAATTAAATTAAAAAACATTTTTTTTATTTTTTTTATTTATAGATGATTAAGTTTCAAAATTTGTAAATACCTACAATAATGACACAAAATGAATAAACGACTTAGGGTATTTTAAATTAAATTGAAAAAAAATAATATATGGATGATTTATTTATTTTTTTTATTGGTTCTATTGAAAATCACAACTAAAGATGGTAAGGGGTAACTAAATAATTTATATGGACTCGGCATAAAATTAATTATATGACTTATCGATTCCTTTATCATCACAACCTGCCCAACAGTTCCAGACATTAAACCTTTTCGAAGAATCCTTAGGGTCCTAGAAATAAAATCTATGTCTCCATGTCTCAAAGATACGTAATGAAAAAAATAATTCTTATCTCATAGCTACAGCACATTCTCAAAATTAATAAACAAATAAAAATCTGTAAAATAAATTAATTTCAAATTTATAAGACATCCTTTTTCAATTTTAAAGACTAAAAGTTGTTTTATTTACATTTATTTTTATTTATTTATTTTTTAAATTAAATTTACCCCAATAAAATACTTTGTTATTTTTTAAAATCTTTAAACCTCTTCATTATACAGCTAACAATTATTAATTTAACTGTAACCAATTTCTCATTAATGATGATACTTCTCTTTGAAGTAACTAATTTGATTTTCCATTTTTCAAAATGGAATGGTCACTTATATTCAGGCGAATTAGGTAATCAAAACTGATATGATTCATATAAACATAATAGTATTCTTAAAATTCGAAGAAGTTACAATTTTTAATACATTAATGCATGTAGCAAAGAATTTTTCCGATACAGATCCATCACCTTGTGCCGTTATATGTTAATACATACAAAAGCTGAACGTCTATGATTTTTGGAATAAAGGTTTGAAACAGGAACGTTCAAAGTGTCAAGAATATATTTAATAATAACAGTCATCAACAAACAAATATAGAGCAACTTTGTTAGCAAGTATCAAAACTCACTTGATGATATTTTAAAAACAAACATAAACAATAAAAAAAAAAATTTTCTCAGAATTTTCCTTTTAAAAGTCAGGAATTTCCATCTGCATATATTTAGAGATAAATTATTGACAAAAAAAAAAAAACAACAAAAAAACAAAAAGATGACAATCTATATATATAAAGAATTATCTCCTGGGATTTTTTACCCTTAAAAATTATGAAATCAACCAAAAATTAGCAATAGCTAAACTAAAACAAAAGTGTGCTTGGATAAAAAAAAGATTTTGAAAGTATTTAACATTAAGTAACGACAATCAGATTATAATTACCAAATAATGAATGTTATAAAAGTACCAAAAAAAAAACATGTTTTGAAAAATTAAATTTTCTCGAAATAAATGCTTAACAAGAAACATAATCAAAATTTATATAGGAAATATCACACATCACAGTAACAAATAAGATATAATAGATTCCATTAATAACAAGTAAATCTATATTAGTAGTGTTATCATTTATTACCAATATTAATTTTGTTACAAAAACAAACAAAGGATAACTCGTCTATCAACAATACTATTTTTTTATGGATTATAAATTAACAACACAAATTTTGTATAAAAACATTACACCATGGAACAATGGAAATGGTTAGGTTTCACAGCAAGACCCCCAATAGTGAAAAAAAAAAAAAAAAAAAAAAAACTCATTCGACAGGAACTAAAAACTAGAAACATGATTGAAGAAGACATTTTAAGATGGCATCCACTTGACGGATAATATGTAGATTTATCATAAAGTATGTAGGTACTCTATCCCAAAGGGGCAAATTGTAATCCAACAACATCCTATGATGGATTATTTATGCAAATGAAGTTAAACGGATTGCATAAACTATGTTAATCATTGAGTAATTAATACACGAGTGAGGCCTGGTGATAATACATTTGGAAAATCGGTATGCGAGATTATGGATTCAATGACATCCGACATAAAAGTTACTTTTATTAATTTACAAAACAGTAGTAAAGCCTATGGTCACCATTGGTAGTGAATCGCGGACTTTAACGGCATAAAACAAGAGAGTTCTAAAAGTCTGAGAGAGAAAGGTTCTTTGTCAAATATTTGGTGCAGTAGGAGTTACAAATGCCTGGCAAATGAGGAAGAATAAGGAACTCTAGGAGCTATTTTCTCCTAAATCCGGACGAGGCGATAGAAATGGTTGGGACATGTGGAGAGGATGAATTCAAATAGAATCCCCAAGAAACTCCTTTCTGGGAAGCCAGGTGGTGTACAAAGGTACAGGAGGCCTCGACTGTGATGGTTAGAAGATGTCGAGGCACACCTGAAAACTATAGGTGAGTATACTGGGAATGAGATGCTATGACAGAGCCGAATGGAGCAAACTGTCGAAGGAGGTAAAGGTCCTACTATATGGACTGTAGTACCAATCCAAAGAATGAATAAATGAGTAACGGAAGATTGTGAGTTCAAATCTGGGCCATGATAGAGTAGTAGCTATAAATATCTCTGGCAACTGATTCCCTGACCCCCTTTGACGAGAAAAACCCTTATGTTGCAAAAATAGCAAGGAAGAGTATTTAAAAAAACAAATCATAAATACATTTTATTAGCAGCTAAAGGTTATAAAGAATTAAGAATTAAAAAATAATAATAAAATAAATAAATAAATAAAAATATTCTGGGACCAAGATGGACTGAAAACAGATATAGGTTACAGAAAATATCTAAAACTGAAGAATATTCTAACATAGAGACAGACATGAGAAAAAGACATCTTAAATTCTATGGCCACGTAATGAAGCTTCCCGATCACAGATCTACAAAAAGGATAGTCAAATACGTAGAATCTCTTGTTAATTGGAGAGAGTGGATCCGAAATGTTAAGAAAGACTTGGAATAAGCCAAAATTACTAATGAAGAAAAAGACAAAAGAAACAATTTTAGAATAAAAGTTGAAAAATGAGAGGTTAAACCAGAGACAAAAGCTGCGAGAACATGGAAAAAAATGGAACAAAGAAATAAAAGCAAAATACAAAAAAATGAAAAACTAGCGGGCAAATAAAAAGAACAAGAAGCTCCAAAATTGAACTGTCTTTATATTACATTGGGAGCTTTACGACTAATATTAATAATATAAAAAAATTTTAGAAGATTCAAACTCAATTTAACATGATCTTTAAGTAAAGCATTATTGATTATAGAAAGCTGTGATGAATTAAACAATCAAGTATGCCAAAGATTGCAAATGAACACCAATTCAATCATGTGAAGCCAAGAAAAAGTGACCGTACCATTTAAAAATGTACCAAGTTAAGGAGGAAAACTGCCATAACAAAAGACATACGGTTACTATCATACATATTAAACATCTAGTGGAGGCGAGTTGCATAGTAAAAATTGAACAATAGTTATTTGTAACAAATTATGAAAAATATTTATTTTAAAAATAGCATAATTATGAAACAAGAAAGGATAAAACCGAAATTTGAGTTAAGCCATAACTATTTTTTAAAATAAAATTTCAATTATTATAATATTATTAAGTAATGTTGGTTGATTCTTTTTTTAACATTTATAACTCTAGAAAAATCCTTGGCTTTAAGGGGGGAGGGGTCTTACTGTAAATAACACAAACAAAAGCATAAAGGATTACTTTTAATTGTTAAAAACAAATAAATTAGAATATTTACAACAATTTAAATATTAAAATGACAAAAGCATCGTTATAAATTTACAGTTAAAAGATATAAATATATTGCATCACTCAATTACATTTTATTTTTGATGACAAGGTTTTTTGTTTACATCATTATCAATTACACTGTAGTCCCATAGAGAGAAAAAGAAGATAAAATAAAATAAGAACATAGCGCTTTTATAATTAGGAAAACAAAAAAAAAAAATCACTGTGAGAGCAATAACAGCAAAATACAATTCGAATTAAAAAGAAAAAAAAAAAAATTAATAACTGACATAATTTTAAGCAACAATATCACTCCATCTACGACACAATTATTCTTATTGTACAAATTTAAAGCTATAAAAAAAAAAAAATAAAAATGAAAAAAAATAAAAAATTAATCAAAAGCCCTGCATCTGAGCATAATATTTTGAAATTCTAATATGCTTCATGCTTGCTAAAACCATGAATGGGGGAATTTAATTTTCAACTATGAAAATAAATATATCAAATAATAATGAACTTAGGAGATAAAAATGTTAGGTATATATATATTATATGCGTGAACTAGGTTAAAGAATTACGCTATATTGACGATTCATAAAAGATTAAAATCGTTTTCAAAGATAAAAGCTAAACAAAACAAAATAAAAGGAAAAAAAAACAACAGAAGCGCTACATGAAAACAAAAACAAGCTAAAATATCCATTAATAATGCCTAACCATTTGTTACTAAAATTTTATAATCGCATACGAATAAAATTAAAGTAGCTTCGATTGTTTTCCTCCTACGTGTATATATATTTATAGTGTATATCTACAATAACAGTCTAGAGTTAAGAAACATAGAAAGCTACTAAAATATTCAAAACTTGCATAAACATTTTTAAAAGGCTTTACATACTTATATTATTTCTTTTTTTTTTTTTTTTTAATTTTTTTAACGACAACATTTAACTCATTAAGGCATTGCTTAAAAAATAAATTAACATCGCATCGATAGAGATTTTTTGTTTTTTTTAATATTTCATCATTAAAAATGAGTTAATCCTATGTAATGAGACTAGTTTTCAGTGAGTTCTTAGCTTCCATTAGAACTTACCGTATCCCAGGCCTTGTAGGAAGAGCCGAAGTGCTTCGCTGATTTTGTTAGGCTGTTCTTCTAAGACCATACCGCAGTCGGATATCTGAAATAAATAGATTACTAATTAGTAATAAATTTTCTTTGGAGAAGTTTATTGGAATGGTTCTCATATAATCAGATGGGCCTTCAACAATACAACATTAAAATTAGCAAACTATAAACTTTTTATTTTTTAATCTATACTATTATATAAACTATTTGTAATATTTTTTCGTTTGTGGTCACTAGCCGTGAAAACTACTGAACCCATCTGAACCAAATTTTGGCCATTTCATCTTTATAGTTCCATAACGGTTTAGCAATAATAAGATCAATTAATTTTTTTTTTTATTAAAAAAGCAATAATAAGTGGATAACAGTGAAGTTTGAACATCAACACGATATGTGGCTATCATCATTCTACACAAAAGGTTACAAAGGTACACTGTTATATAGAGCTTGATATTGATAATAAAATTTACTCATTTTCAACTAAATTGTTATCAAAAAAAGCTATAAATATTTGGTGTGACATGAAGGATCCCATTGAAGCATAAAAATCAACCGATATATGGCTAGCGTCAATCTGTAAAATAATTTTTTTTATCTATAAATATAGTTTAATTAATAATTAAAGGTTCAGTGTATAAAGGGGTTATCACATTTAAAAAAAAAAAATACAATCTAAATCATTGGATGAAGAATTTATGTGCAGAAGTGTTAGGTAACAAAATCTGAATATTTCAAAACAAATAGAAAAAGAGATATGAAGAAGATGAAGGGGCTATGTAACATTTTAATGCTGAAGGAAAATCTAAAAAAAAAAAATTTTCAACATAAATTACTCGAAATTGTTTTGTTACATAATTCCTTCATCCACCAAACCCTTTAATTAGGTATGGGGCTCACTATATAGAAAAATTTATTTATATATAGGTATACAGGGTGAGTACCTCTTAGTGTAAACTCAATGATAATGAAGATAGACCTCAATTTTACCAATAGCTTCTGAATGCAGATTGTGTTGGAGAATGCCCTATTTGAGGTGAATTATATGGCAAGATGAGTCAGTCTGTTTTTACAGGGGAAGGCATTTCTACCTATCCATGTATATCTTTGAATTATATTTGTATTACTTTAGAATAATGTGGAGAAGTACGATAATGTTGGAAAATCGTATTTTGCTTTCAACGTATTCATATTTCAATTCTCTGCTCTTATAGAAAATTTGATGGTAAATCCCAAAACGAGGTCAAAGTTTGAAAAATATTTAAACAAACTGGTGATATTACAGCTTGTATGGTGAAAAACATGGTTTCCTCAAAAAAAAATCTTTGAATTATCGTTTATCTGCAACGGATTGGAATAGAAAGGTGAGGTCTGCAGCATTTTTGATCTAGTTTCACCCAATTTTTTTTTTTTTGTTTACACTAAGAGGTACTCACTCTGTATATATTAGAGATGGGCCGACAATGACTTTGGCAGACTAGTCAGCTGGCAAAAAAGTCCAATTAGTGGCCAACTAGTCTGTCAAGCATATCATTGGTTCTGTTAGAATTCGGGTGACATCAGTAATGTTCGAGGGACTTCGTTTATAGCTTTATAGCCAACCGTCTGTTTATGTTTATTTTATGTTTTTTCTTCTGTTATTAGAAATGCATTTGTAATAACAGAAGAAGTAAGAGTTGCAGTAAGAGTTATTGAATTTATTTTTTGATAATATCATAATCTTTCTTTAAGTTTGATAGCTTATTAAAAAAAAAATAAAATAAAAAAATAGTTCCTCTAACTGACTTAACACTTTAACGACCACAGCGGGCACATAGGCCCGCTCAGCAACTTACCAAGGGGACCACAGCGGGCACATAGGACCGCTAGTGAAACCCACAAACAATTTTGTTCCAGGAATACTTACGTCATTGTAAAATCAAATTACCTTATTATTATGTTAGCTAAGGTTTTTGTGAACATAATTATCACCTTGGGTTGAGCTTACCTTTATTCTATTGCCATAACAATTCCTGGAAGCTAATTTGTTATTGTTTAGCGTATTTTTAAGTTATTTTAATCTAATTAAAATTATTAAGGACTTAGAAAAACTGATAAATTATCTACCAATACTATTGCGGTATCGAATCAGATTGCAATTTATTTTGCATTGCCAACTCCACAATACGCTTGGTACGGGAAGATATTCCACGAAACATTTTTAAACAAAAAATGGACCAACTTACAAAAAAGGTACTACTAATTGTAAGTAAGTAATGTCTATTTGCAACAAGAGCTATAAGCATACTAAATAAAGTGGAGGGTGCGAGGTAGGAGGGTTGAAAATAGTGAAAGGGTAATAAAAGGCGTTGGAAGGGTTTCGACAGGTCAATCACCTAAAGAACAGTTTTATACCTGATCGGGTAAACAACACATTTTTGCTGAATAATAAACTTAGTATGATATTCCATCAATATTTCTGGAAATTAATTTTTTTTACAGCTAGGTACTGTTTTTTTGTTATTCTCATATTCATTTTATGGAAAAAGAACTAATCTTGAAGGGGTTTATACATTTTTTTTCCAACAGTGCAGTAATATTTTGTGTGAAAATGAAAAAAAAATCAAAATATGTCAATAGAAAAGTGAAAAAATATCTATTAAAGGAAAAAATAGTTATTTTATGATTTAGAAAAAAACGGGAAGTGCCCCACGGACATTGGCGGGCACATAGGCCCGCTACATTTTTGTCCTAAATGGTTGCTAATGATTATAGAAATGCATGACATAGTTGTATAACTGCTGAATGCAGCTTTTGAGCGAAAAAAAAAATGTTTGGTCCACAGGGAAATATTAACAGAAATGGCTTGGTCGTCAAAGTGTTAAATAAACTGCAAAGATGAATCTAAATTAAAAATTTTAATCGGAGATGAAGATAATCAGGGATGCAACGTCACGTCAAGTACACTTTAATTGTGTTTCTTTTTAATAAAATTTTACTTCTATATTAAAGTATTTCTACTGGACGTGGTGTTTCTGTTTGACTGCATCCCTCATTATCTTCTTCTCCATTCATTTTAACAACCATACTTCTAACATTAAAAATTTTAATCACTAATGACCAGGTTTTTATTTCAATCAATCTATTTTTAAGGTTAGAAATATAAATTAATAAAAATGGCTGACCACATAAGAAGCCGATTAGTCGGCTCAAAAGAATGGGATCTTATGGATTAAATATAATTATTTATTGTAAAGTGACAGTATATTCGGTTACCTTCATCCATGAGGAATTAGTGGGATCAAGGCGAGAGTTGAGTGTGACTGTGTCGTCCATGTGCGGGCTCAGGGCACCGGTGATGTTCATAACCGGCATCGACAGGGTTAGGCATTCCTTCTTGTTCGGCTCCAAGCTTCGAGTCATGTTCAAGTCAGTACGCCTTATGTAGGAGTCGATAAACAGGGCCAGATTTCCTGGTTGTACACGGTGTTCAAAATAATTTCTATAAACTTGAACTAAATCGTGGTTTCTTTCTTCCGTTCCCTATAAGATACATCATCGCAATTAATTATTTCATAATACAATTAAAATTAAATTAACTATGATGATGATTGTATTGTTGACTGTGAGTTTTTACTAAGGAGATGAATTTGTCAGAGGTGCAGTCAGGATGAATAAACACAGCCAGTTTTTAAATGAAAAACTTATATTTTGGCGTGCCAACGTTTCGACCTGCCTTGCAGGTCTTCATCAGGGCTAAAATAACAAAAATGGATGTGACCAAGATGATACAAACATTAAAAGAAATTAAATAAATAAATAATAAAAATAATTTAAAAATGAAAAGAAACAAGGAAAATATCTGTAGTTAATTAGATAATTGAATACAAAATAGTAGTAAAGTCTAGTCAAAGATACAGTTGTAAAAAAATAATTAAATAATTTAAATTGAATAATACAAATTTTAAATTTGGTAAACCAATACAATGTAGCAATTTTATTAACAGATGTTTTTAATAGGAATTTAAAAAAGGTATAAGGGATCTATATGAAAATGAAAATGGTAATATAGAAAGATAAGCAAAATAATAAAGTTGGCATAACAATAAACGAAGGAAGAGGTTGGGAAATATGAGAAATTAAAATAAATGGACTTACTGAAGTAGTCTAGATGAAGGCTTGACTAACAATGACTGTTAAAAAATAAAATAAGGGAAAAGGGGGGATAATGACTTGCAGAAAGTAATTAAGGGTGGCAGTGGCTAATATAACATATGAAAGGGGGCGCATGGTGGATAAAAACCGAACTATTTTTTTTTTTTATTTAAAAGGCATGGAAGATGTTAAATATGAATTTAAACATTTCGCTATCACCGTCAGCGGTGAATGAAATTGTTATGCCAACTTTATTATTTTGCTTACCTTTCTATCTTACCATTTTCCTTTTCACATAGATCCCTTATACCTTTTTTAAATTCCTATTAAAAACATCTGTTAATAAAATTGTTACATTGTATTAGTTTACCAAATTTAAAATTTGTATTATTCAATTTAAATTATTCAATTATTTTATTACAACTGTATCTTTGACTAGACTTTACTACTATTTTGTATTCAATTATCTAATTAACTACAGATATTTTTCCTTGTTTCTTTTCATTTTTAAATTATTTTTATTATTTATTTATTTAATTTCTTTTAATGTTTGTATCATCTTGGTCACATCCAATTTTTGTTATTTTAGCCCTGATGAAGACCTGCAAGGAAGGTTGAAACGTTGGCACGCCAAAATATAAGTTTTTCATTTAAAAACTTGCCGTGTTTATTCATCCTGACTGCATCCCTGACAAATTCATCTCCTTAGTAAATTAATTATGGAATTATGAAACAGTGAGAGAGGATCATTTTATTAATATGGATTAATCATTATAATAAAAATAATTTTTAGAAAAAAAACAAGACTAAACCTACATAAACAAACTTAAACTAAAAAATAAAAAATAATATTCTAATTGCTTCGAAACAAAAACCATTAAATGACAATCAACAAAATTATCGACACTTATATACCTATTCACAATTTATGAACCGTTATTTGTAGAGTCGGTGCCAGCCAAGAAGGGCAGTTTAATCTTGCCTTAGCAATAAACTTTCACAGACAGTGGTGTGGCGGTGATGAAACAGTGGGAGCATCTTTATAATTACCATTTCTTTTTAAATTCTGCTTGTTTTGGTTGGCACCGACTCCAAAAATAACTGATCATAAATTGTGAATAAGTATATAAGTGTCGATAATTTTGTTGATTGTCATTTAATGGTTTTTGTTTCGAAGCAATTAAAATATTATTTTTTATTTTTTAGTTCAAGTTTGTTTATGTAGGTTTAGTCTTGGAAGTCGGTTTTGTTTTTGTTCTAAACATTATTTTTATTTTTTACTTTTTAGTGGTGAGTGTATTTTTGTTTATATAGTCAATTCTCGATCTTCAAGCTACCCTGAAAAATAGCTCGACTTACTGAACAAAGAATAATTGAGGTTATCATTCTACTTATCTGCATGTAAATGGGAAAATTGAACACAAAATTGTAGTTGAAATCATTACGTACATTTTCATTAATGGGAATGTTGTGTGTACATACATATAAAATCATTGATACAGAAAATTAAATAACTGGTACCAATTTATCATATAACTTTTAACTGAATTGCACTTTTTTTTGAGGATGTCTAAAAGTAGACTTGCCGCCTTCCACCAGTGGCAATCTTTTCTTTATTCTTTAGGACGGTTGACAGAGAACTACGCGGAATTCGGAATTCACTAGCAACAAACGCCCAACTTCTTTCTCCTTTCTGCACTTAGCAAATCAATTTTAACTTTTCGTTAATTGAAAGAATTTTCAATAGCCACTGTAAAACCACTCGTGTGAATCTTCTTCTTCTTCACTTGGCGCTACAACCCGCTTGCGCGAGTCTTGGCCTCCTCTATAGATGAATGCCAGTCATTTCGGTTCAATGCTGCCACCATCCAGTTGCGGACACCAAGGAAGCTTCTTGCATCTTTTGCAACTGCATCACTCCATCGTAGCCTTGGTCTACCAACTCTTCGTACACCGTAGATATTTTCTCTCAATAACTTGAGAGGCACATCATCGGGATTCATCCTTCCTACATGCCCTGCCCAACGCAGGCGCCCCAGCTTGATGTGATCCACCACGTCGACATCATTGAATAAAGTTCTAAGTTCTTCATTATTTCTCCGCCTCCATGTCTCCCCCTCCAGGATGGCTCCATAGATCCTGCGAAGGATTTTCCTTTCCAACCCAAGGAGGGCAAGCTCGTCGTTTCTAGTGATGGTGTGTGAATAACTAATAATAAGTGACTAGTGTAACTATGAACTGAAAAGACAAACAATGACAGAAAACAGGAAAATAAATTACATATGAAATTCTTTTAATTTGAGTTCGAGTTATAAAGGTGATGACTTCTAAAAGTTCGTTTCATAGAGGTGGTCTGTCCTAGAAGTCCTCTCTTTTGAACCCTATTTTCAGTTCTACTTATTTTCGACACAATTTTTCACGTTCTTTGTCTGAAATCGTCTCATTGAGGTGAAATTTAAGTGTAATGTACTTCCGACCGCAAAATTTTGTTCGACTTATTGAAGAATTTAGCTTATCGAAGTACAACACATTGAGAGTTGACTGTATATGTAAATTATTTTTGTTAATAATTTAGATTTAGTTACCATGGAGATTTTAGATAATCATAATCATAAATATGTTTTAAATGTAAGGTTATATAACAGTGATTTTTATTAACTGGTTTTATGATTTTTCTTAAAAAGTGCTCCGTTGATTTCAAAATATTTTTTTATGGGACCACCTCTGAAGTATGCCCTACCGGTTTAAAAAAGAATCATCAAAATTGATTAAGAATTGACCGAGGTTCTCAACTCATCTGTATTTTGTTTTTTGTTTTTTTATATGTTACGCGATTACTCTGTCAATTCTGAATCAATTTTGATGATTCTTTTTTAGATCAGTAGGGCATACTAAAAAAACAGTTAATAAAATCACTTTTTAACTGTTTTTTTTTTAGATTTTTCTTAAAAAGTGCTGCGTTGATTTCAAAATATTTTTTATGGGACCACCTCTGAAGTATGCCCTACTGATCTAAAAAAGAATCATCAAAATTGATTCAGAATTGACGGAGTAATCGCGTAACATACAGTGTGGTTCGGTGGCCCTGAAGAAGACCTGCAACGCAGGTCGAAACGTTGGCACGTATTAAAGAATTCTTCGTTGACGTGGTGTTACTTTGACTGCATCCCTGACTATCTTCTTCTCCATAAAAAATAAAAAAATACAGACGAATTGAGAACCTCCTCTTTTTTGAAGTCGATTGAAAAATAAAAATAAATATAAAAGACAAATAATTTCTCTATATTTAAGTTTGATTAAGGGAAGTATAAGTGATCCTTAATGCACACGAATGATGACCAAGAGTTTGAATTAATAGATAATCAAATATGATGATGAAATATGATTGTTTACAAAGTAATCTTTATTTTAATATTTAAAAAATAATTCATGGATAACGTTGATGTTTATAGAGTAAAACTACCATTTTTAAAATATTACAGTTAAATTTTCATTTTAAAGAAAATATTATATTTTCAATAATTTCTTTTGAAAAAGACTTCTGGAAAAAAAACTTCAAATTATTGAAAACTGACTGTATAAGGAAAAGAATCTGAAACCTTTGCAATAAGAAAAGGAATACCAGGAGATCTCATCCATGCCTTGCATAACCATAAAATTTACATAGGAATGGAACATAAGATTAATGCAAGGTGTAATCTTTACATTTTTTTTTTTTTTTTTTTAAACTTATTCTGGGACAGCTTGACAAAGGGCAATCGTCTGGCTATTACAATTGATTAATAATTACAGTGGAGCATCGATTATCCGAACATCAATCATCAAAACATACAATTAACGGAATTTTTTTTTTTGGAATGTAATTTTAATTAAATTGATCATCTTATTACTTATTTGTATTGTTAAAATTATTTTTATTTAAAAATAAAATAAAATTAAAACAAAATAATTTCTTTTATGAATGTCTATATAACGGAAGTTCAATTTATTTCACAGAAACTGCAAAAAATCAACTTCTATACATACCTAAAATTTTGTTTTCTGAGAACTGTGTACTTAATTAGACCATTTCATTTGTTTCTCTAAATATCTTTTTGATGATTTGGTTATTCATAGATCACCTTACATCTTAAATTGTTCTTTATGAGGAATACATCACCTTTGTGATCACTTTCTATTTTAAAAATTACATATCATCATCTATGCTAACAAAAAAGAAATGAGAGCTCTTTTCATTTAAAGACAAAATGAAAATCATTACATGGCTAAAAAAAAGTGAATCGGGTCAGATATCAGCTATCGATTTCAAGATTGGTAAATCAACAATTACGGGAATCAAAAATAATTCTAAATCAATCATCAGGTACCCCATAATCTTTACAGTGAGACAGGCAGTTTGAGTTGTAAAACTTTGAAAAAGGCGAAAAGTGAACTGTTAGAAGATGCTGTTCACACATCATAATAAGTTTTTAAAAACTAATTTCGATTATCCAAATTTTTGATTATCCGAACCACCCCTGACAACATTAGTTCGGATAATCGACACTCTACTGTATATAATGAGTTACAAAATAAATGAGAAATCTTGTAAAAGGATACATCTTATATATATAACATAAATATTCATGTTTTACATTTGCATTACATTGGAAAATTGAAAATTCAGGAGGTAAAGGAATAGATGATGTTAAAAGGAAGTAAGACTGGAGCTTTTTCGAATTGAGATGGGAAAGAAATCCCACAAAGAGGAAGCATGTATAATAAAAGGATTTTTTGAAAGATGCACAGGGATATACATTTTGATGGGTTGGGCTCTAATATTTAAGAGGTGGATGGAGGAGCGCAGAGCAGAGTAAGGAGTTCAGGAATATAAGTAGGTTTTTTAGTTTTCAAGGATTGAAACATGAGTGCACCTAGGAAGTATCGACATCGAAAATTGGGGAAATTCACCAACCCAATATAATAACTTCAAGAAATTATTAATTTATAGGGAAAAAACAGTGAATAGAAATTTAAAATTCTTCCCCTCATGAATTCTGAAATCCCAAATATCTTTAAAAACCATAGGCAAGGTTTATATAATGAAAAAAGTGGGCAATAAACTTACTCTGCCAAAATGGTGCCACATGAGATAATCGAGGACACCCTGAGTCATACCCTTTGATCGAAGGTGGCGTGCATTGAGCTTTTGGTAGCCCCATTCGATCCAGCCTGCTTGAGTGGAGACGACGTTGATCAGTACAAGAGCTTCCATCTTATCGGGGTTATTGAGCGCAAAACGTGCAAGAATATTTCCTCCAGCTCCAACACCAATCCCGATTACACTCCTCAATCCAAAATGAGTTAAAACAAACATTAACTGAGCAGCAAGTTCTTCCATAGTTGGGTATTCGTAACTAGAATAAAGGAAATTTATTATATGAATGAACTAAATAATAATAGATAAATAAAAAAATAAATGATATATATGTTTATATATATTGTTATGATATTTGTATAAGACATTGTTTGGATATTGCTGGGTTTGACGGCATGTAGTAAGCCTCTGACCTTGGCTTGGAGTAGTACATAAAGTACTTGAAGGGTCAGGTATAAACTTTTGAATCATTGTTGGTAGAAAGGGCATACTGTGTGCAGTTATTTTCGAGGAGGCCAGAAGCAGTTAGTGATGAGAAGTCCTGAGGGCAAGATGGAGCCCAAGAAGAGATAAGGTCGTCAGTGGAAGAGTTAAGATGTGATTCAAGAAGGAAAGTAATATGTGAAAGTGTTAGTGTAGTCTCCAATAATGTAAGACTATTGGAATGTAAAGTAAGCAAAATTAAATTTAAATAGTAAATTTAAAAGAGAAGAATTAGTGACGATGATATTGTTAAAAACATACATCTAATTACAAAGGAAGACTGGGTGAGGCATGTGAGATGCTTGATTCAAGCGAAGTGGGAAAAGTCTTGGAAAACAAATACGTCTAAATTGTTAGGTGTAAAGCCAAACTTTTCAGCAAAGTGGTAAACAAGTTGCAGGATATCCAGAAAGAAGGAAACAATTTTGTGCCGCCTGAGAATCGGCCACTGTGAATTTTTCCATGGCTACCTTCTTCATGGCTTGGAGCCCCCTACTTGTGTTAACTGTCAGGAACCCAGGACAGTAAAACACATATTAGTAGACTGTCAACAATTTTCATCTCTAAGGGAAAGACTTAAAATGTCACATACAGTAAAAATAATTTCGACAGGATGATGAAAAAAAAGTGAAGATATTGTTGGAGTTTCTGAAGGCCATCAGGTTTTATGGACGAGTATAAAAAAATTAGAAATTGAAGATAAACTGCCAATGACCTGAAGGTTAGAGGCAAATAAAAAAATACTAATAAATTTAAATAATATGTTATTTTATATTCTTGATATATTATTAATATAATTATGAAAAAAAAAAATTTTATAATCATTTCTCTATCATGTTTATCAATATTAACAGAACACACAAAGGGTTATGATATAAATATCAATTAATTTACTTTATTAAAAAATAAATAAAGAAAATCACAACAATATACACCTTTTATGAAATTAAGGATAATTTGACAATACATTACTTTTAATTAAAGTTGATTATTATTTTATAAATGGGTTAAAACAACTTTCCTTCCAACATTACGATTCAGCTCAGCTGAGTTATAAAAGTAAATCGAACTGAGTAGTAATCAACCAAAAGATTAATCATATGGAAAGATAGGAAAGGAGGTAAATATTATCTGTTTTAAGGACTCTTTTAAATTTATAAAATTTAACTGTTTTTTTTAATAATCTTTTTTTTATGTTTTTATAAAAATTTATAAAGTAAATATAGTAAAAAGTATATCTCAACAAGTTTTAAAAATAATTATAATAATAATATTGATCTTAAAATTTAATAAAATTTTATTTGACGAATACTTACTCTTCAGGGAAGGCAGCGGCACCTTCTTCTTGACCAGGGGCATTCACATGATATACACAGAAATTTTCTAATAGAACCCTCATTTCAGAGAAATTAAAAAATGCTTGGAAGTTTGAGATGTCTGGAAATATTATTACATTAAAAAATGATTATCATTCATTAAAAATTATTAAGTAGAAACATTAAAATGAAAAAAAAGAAAAGAATACAATACATACAATTAAGACCTAGGTCATGGTATGTCAAGATGGCTGGCTTGTTTCTGTTGCCTTGAACGGCCACTAGAAGTGAGCCTCTGTCTGTTTCGACCCTGATCTCTTCTATCGACGGATCGTCTCTGCTAAAACTTTTCGATGAAGGGAACTGCATCTGAATGTTTTTCAATTCGATATCGTCCATACTGTCTGAAGGCATTGTGCTAAAAAAAGAGAAAAAAAAAAATTATTGTTAAAAAAAAATTGTTTTCATTGAATTCAGAAGACCATCAGCCTAAAGATAATATATTTATAACTTAATACTTTAGAGACCTTTAGTAGAGTAGGACCTAAATAATCCGTAAACCTTACAGTAGGTATGATCCCCTCTACTTGGCTCACCCCACCATATTTTTCCTTTTCTCCTACCTTTCCCTACATGCTATGAAGGAACCCCATTTGATTCCCATTTGCAGAATACAATTTGATCCAAAATAACGGACTTTTCCTAACACAAATAAGTTTTGCTCTGTTTAAGTGTTTATAAATACATATCTTCATATCATGTTATCATGTTTTTTCTAAATAACGATTTACAATTCATCCCGATAATCAAGGTCCTAATTTACTTGGCCGTTTTTAATATTTGTCCTTATTACATACATTATATAATTTTGTTTAAAATTATATGGTAAAAGATAATTTTTTTAATTTTATTTAAAAACTTGATTGCTCAACATCTTTAAGAAAAATCCCTCCCTTAGAATTCAGACACTGTCAGCGAAAAAACTTTTCAACAGAAAGAAAAAATGAGATGTGCAAAAGACATGATTATTAACAAAAAGAGCTAATAACCAGATATGTGTATATATATGTTTAATAGAGTTCTCGAGGTTTAGTCGATAAGGCAACAACTATATTAGAGCGACGTTTCGTGACTATATTGTTATCATAATAATGCCTTATAGTGAACAAAACAGGTTACAATAAAATTATATAAGTTACACAGGCAATTAAAAGAATAAAGCTAGCAAATATATAAAATACATAAGTTAGAATATATATCAGTATATAATTCAAAAATATAGAGGATCATGAATCTATTTACAATGTAACTGGTGAATATTATTGCTATTGGTATTACCAGTTGTTACTGGAAGAACCATTTATCCATTAAAATAATTACACAGTAAACAATATTTCCGTCTACCTATAAAACCTTGTAATATACATTGCTCTAGAAAAAAAAAACCCATTTTAACCTTATTCCTTACCTTTTTCTCAAATATCCCCAGTCCAACTGTATACCAGAGTAGTTATAGTTTGGTAGTCTCTACACATCTATGTGGTACACCAATGGCAATATCCACTAGTAACATTGTAAGTAGATTCATGCTCCTTCATATTTTTTAATTATTTACAGTTAGACATTCCAACTTACGTATTTTATATAATTGTATTGCAGACTGTTTTGTTAACTGTAGGGTATGATTATGAGAATATTATAGTCTAAATTAAATTAAATTTTTTTTTTTTTTATATATATCAATTTATTGAAATTTACAACTATACAAATATGTACATCAAGTAAATGAGCTGATAACGATTACAATGACATGTAACAACTTGAAAAGAGCTACTCATCAGTAGCACTTCAATAAAATTTTACACTAGAAGATCTCTAGGCCATCTTCTTTTCAGATGCCTCAGAGGATTATTGGGAATGGAGTAGGAAGCAAGTTGAGAAACTAATGGATTTGAGTGGTTATGGAGCTTACCATGAAAGGATAGGGATCTGGGGCTAACTCAGCAATGTATGGAACATTAAGGTCTTTATGGATAAGCTTATTGGTGACAAAGTAAGGGGCATTTAGGATTTTTCGAAGGATTTTGGATGGTAAGGATAAGATATTAGATGAATTGGATGGTTTAGTAGAGCCCCAAAGCTCAACTCCGTACGTACAAATAGGTCTAATAACAGTCATGTAAATAAGTCTTTTGTAATGAATTTTGAGGTTTGATCGTTTATCTAGTAAATGTTGAAGTAGTCTGTAACGAGGAGCAGTTTCTTGTCCCTTTAGTCTTGTAAATAAAAAATTAAATTAAATAAAAAATATAGTCACAAAACGTTGCTATGAAACCCAAAAGATCACGCGAATTCTAGTTAATTACTGTGAGCTAAACTGTTTGACTGTTAATACAAATAAAACCGTAATCTTAGTTTTCCATAAAGGAGGCCGCCAGAAGAGACTTGATGCTATCGACTATAAAGATTGTAATATTTCCTTTTTCTTGGATTGCCTATTTCATGCAGTGCTAAATTCAGTCAAGCTTATAAGCCAGCTTTAACCAAACACGCTGCAGCTAACTCAGCTGTCACCAGAATACTGAGTTCTTGTGAGTCGGACAATTGGAATACAAAACGCAAACTGTATGATTCCATTTCAGAAAGTATTCTTCTATATAAGGCAGAAATATGGGACAGTCCATATTCAGAGCTTATTGAACGAGGGCAGATGAAATTCTTTAAATATCTTCTAAATCTATCGAGAAATACACCTAATTTTTATACTAGAATTGTGACAGGACATATTCATGTTTCGGCTAAAATTTTCAAGAGAATGTTAAGTTGGTGGATTAAAATTTTAAGTAAGACAGATGACCAGTTGCCTAGGATATGTTATAATAGATTAGCAGAAATTATTAATACCACCACTGTCCCCTTCAACTGGGCTTCAGAACTTAGAAGTCTACTTTCTATTATTGGTGCGAAAGACATCAGTGAAGCTCAGGATGTAGAACAGATTAGCAGGTGTTATGGTGAACTCGTAGAGTCAATGAAAAATCATCTGATAGGTTTAGATATCGATCGAGTGACTAATTCTACTTTTAATTTATATTACAGAAATATCAGTAATCTAGGACCGCCTGAACCGTATTTGCTTTTCCCTAATATTACAATAAACAGATTAAGAGTTGTTGCCCAGTTGCGCATGGAAAGCAAACAATTTACATGGATTGTAGTCAACGGCAAGGTTAGAAAATTTAACAGTGAATATCCTTGCAGACACTGCTCTTCAAATGATAAAGATGATATCATTCATTATTTGTTTTATTGTACAGCCTTCCTCAATGAAAGAGATTTCTTTTTTGTCACAATACATAGGACTTAACAGAAGTGAAATTCAAAACTTGGAAAATTTATTAATTTGTAAAAATAGCCAGCAAATTTGCAGTATTTACTTATTTGTCATCAGTACTATCACAAGAATTGTCTGAATTGTATTTAAAAGTTTTTAATTGCTATAACATATTGAAGAAAGTAATTATTAAACAATGTGATTCATATTATTTAAAATCTTTTCTTTTGTTCATCTTTTTTATGTTTTGTTATTTTCAGTTGATTTGTACAAATTTCGTTTGATATTAACATACTATTATTTAAATGGAGATTATGAGTATAACTTTACTGTCTGATAAATTTTTAACTTTTTTTTTTGCATAAAAGGAAAAAAAATAAGAAAATAATAAGTTTTATTTTATATATATTATAATCAATAGGTCAGATTTTTTAGTTATCTGAAGAACAGATTAGGAGCAAAAATAAGGACTTACTGTTTAGTACCAGAAATAAACTTTGAAATAAGAACTAACGTCAAAGAATGGAAAATAGTGCATCCAGCTGTATGTAATATGCCTATCTAACTCGTATCCTATTTTCTTATACTGATAATAGAGGTTCTCAACAGATTTATATAATGTACTACACATTTGTAGTAATTAAGATATTGAGCTAATTAAAATCAAAAACAAACTTTATTCTGGGACAAGGCCCTTTAAAAATAACAAATATGAACAGAGGAACATAAATCATCTCTGGCCACGAGTTATTTTACAACTGTTTAATTTAAAAAAAAAAAAATTTATTCAAATAGATAGAACAGAAAATTAATTAAAAATAAAAATAAAACAATAAAAAAAAAAATTACAGAGTAGGATGTTGAGAGAGATCAGTCAAATAAATTTAGGCATTGTTTTAAATTTAAAAAAAAAAAAAATTCTAATTTTAATATATATTGTCAATGTTTAGTTAATAGTAGATGAGTAAATATGTAAATGATGTACATGAAAAAAATGAAGATGTAGGTAGTTCAGGTGTGTAGTCATGGAAACACAATTAAAATATAAATTTTAATTTATTGTACCAATGTTTAAGCCTACACTGTAAGCTTATACTTTATATACATATTTATTCATTAACTATACCAACCTTTCTTTTGTTGTGATATCATTTTTTATGTTCATAAAAACGAAATATTTAAATTCTAATTCGAAATATTTAAATTTAAATTCTTTTTGTTGTATCTTTTTGTTTGTTTTTCTTCTAATGATAAGACTAAAACAAATAATCAAGGACTAAGAAGTTGGAAGACTATAGTCCAGTCAATGAGTGCTGAAATGAGGGGTGTAGAGTGCATGAAATATGCGATAATTTTTGACTTCGTAGCTTCCTTTGGGGTAGTTGGAAGGTACATATACTAAACATCCCCGCCCCTGGGGGGTGAGCTAACGGTGGAGGGAGGGGAGAAGTTCAATATTTTTGGTATTTCGATTATATTTCGAAAACGGTTGACTCAAGAGGAATATGTTTCAAATAAACATAAAAACTAATTAAATTTTCTATAAAATTGATTCTATATAAATTTGTCGTAATTCTAACCGTTTACGAGATATTAGTTATTTAAAATAGGTGATTTCGAGAAAAAACAAATGTCACCTCACTTTTTGTCAAACATTTTCTTCTAGTGCCTTCCACAATCGTTTCTCGGAAAAAACGTCAGAATCAAAATTGTAGAGCATTAAATTTACTATATATTTTTTGGTATTTGATGCAAAATTTTTAACAAAAAGTGAGAACAAAGTTCTTTTTATTTCTAAAATTATCTATTATTAAAAACGTATATTTCGAAAACCGTTGGAATTTGGACTAATATGTATATAATTAATTTTATGGGAAATTTAATTAGGTTTTATTTTGATTTGTAGAATATTTTTCTAGAGTCCATCGTTTTCGAGATATAATCAAAAAACACAGAATTGGGACCTTCTCCCCTACCCTTAGCTCACGCCCCAGGAACGGTGACTTTTAGTATGTTAACCTTTTAACTACTCCTATTGAAGCTGTGAAGTCAAAAATCGCACATTTCATGCACCCTACAATGTGTTTATTGACTGGACAACTAGTAAAAGTCAATGAAAAATTTTTAAGTGCTAAAATAAGTTAAAAGATGCAATAGAAATATAATTTTATTTATTTAATTTATAATAGATAATTAAGAATAGAATAGTAGATATGTTATTATACAAGTACACTTAAGTATGAAATGTTTCAAACTATAAATTATTCTTTGATTCTTCCGTTTAGGAGCTATATTGGTTTAAACGAAAAAAGTTAAGTTTGAAAGCCACTTTTTCTATCAAATTTACTTTTAAATAATAATTAATTGTTAAATTAATTTAATTATTACTTTACTTTGTTTTATCTTTTATTATTAGTATTATTTACTTTTTTTTTATTTATTTTATTTTATTTTTTTAAGTTTTACTATTTCATTTTATATATAGTATATTTCATATTGTTTATGTATAGCATAGTTCTCTTTTTCTTTTCTTACATTACTTATTTACTTTATTTTAATATTTTATATTATTATTTTTTTTCTCATTGTACTTGTATATTACTTATTGCCCACATTTGTGGCAGATTATAAAAATTACTCAATAAAAGATTAAAAAAAAAATTATTACTTTAAGTAATTTGATTCTTTATTGTAAAATTTAAAATGGGAAAAGCAGTATATTATATGATAGAAATATCCATTATCTATTGTTTTTTCCCAATCATGGTGAAATTGAGTTTTAATATTTTCTATATTCCTTGAAAAGAAGTTAATTTACAAACTAAAATTTTATATACTTGTATCGATCAGAATAGCATCAATAAACAAAAATATTTTAAATAAATAATATAAATTAAAATAACATATATCGTAACATACAATGGGAGATTTAAAATCCTTGAGGCATAATCCATCTCCATGTTGTAAGAGATAAAGAGACGTATCCACTGTAAAGAGATGGCTTAGAACTGGACTAGATGTGCACTGAGTGGCAGCAACTAATTTAGTCTCATCTACCCGACTTCCTTTAACCCACAACCGTCTTAATGTCTTCTATTTAGTAAGATTGTTACACGCTAACAAATAAATTATTTTCATTATCAATTTAATATATACATAACAACAGAAAAATTCAATTAAATCAGAAAAAAAAATATATTGTATTATTAACCCTTTAGTGCATGATTTTTTCTTTTTCATTCTAATAATTTTTTTTAATATGTTTTGGTCAGGTTATTACCAGAAAAATACTGAAAAAAATATTTTTCACCTACAAACCATTTTAATTAATAATATACATTATGTTGCACATAACTAAATAGTGATTTATCTCGTTAATAAAAAACAAGAATTTTATCCTCATTGATATTTTACAAACTACATATCTTGGGAAAAGCCACAGAAATTTTATTTGATTAAAAAAACACAATGGATGGTATAAAAAGAAATAAGAACACTTTACTGGAAGGAGGAGTTTCCACAACTGAGGACTTGAAGATGTAAGTGACAATTAGAGACATGGTCTGGTCCAGTTAGGGCATGCAAAGTCCTAAAAGAGGGATGATGTAGCATCTCTACTACAAGATTTAGTTCCAGAAAATGCAAAGAGAGTTCGCTGCCATAAGTATAAATATAATGTTGCAGATATGCTACACTAAGCATAAGAGGGTTAACTTTAATAATATTAAAATAGTAAGTAAACAGTTAAATTATATACTTCGACAATAAATAAATAAAAGGCTTTGCGAAACCAAAGGCTTGATTCAGACACCACGAATCCCTGAAGACAAAACCTCCCACCATCCCACCCCATTGAAACCCATATACACAAGATCAGCTCTTCTAGTGTATCTAATCTTCTTAAGAAGACACTGGTGTTGTTCAATTTCAAATTTGCCTAGTATTTTTTTTTTCTAAGAGGAAAGGATTTTTTAAAATTTCAAATTAAACGATAAAGTGTAAAACAATTAATTAATTATTTAATTAACTACCATGTTGTAATTTAAATCAAAATGTCGCCTTTGATAAGTTTCTGCTGTATTTTCTACCGGCACTTTTTTTAAAATTCAGCAATTGCGTACAAGTAAATTTGGTGATCATTTTTCGTGGTATCGTTTCTCCAACGTTTTATAAATCTTGGTGGAATTATATATAAATCGTGTTCGTCGCTGACAGGGTCTTATAAAAAAAATAAAATAAATAAATAAAAAATAAATTACATCAAATCTGACCTTCCTGGACAAATTTGGTGGTCATATTCATCATTAGACAGACACACACACCGGCACATTTAACAATATTACTGTTGACTAGAGTTATTATTGAATCCAAAGACTTTATTTGTCTGTTATAACCGTTAGATATTTTATATCGCATTTAATTTAAATTAAAACATTTACTCTAGAGATTTTTATTTCTGTACCACATTCACTGTACTCTTTCTTGATGTGATGAGTGATGTGCAAAAAAGTTTATTATGTTAATATTCTTATTAATCATTAATATCACGTATTATAGAGCTTTTATAATACCACTTCGTTAAAAAAAATAATTAGCGAAAACGTGGCCAAAATTTTGAAATAGAAAAATCATTAGTTAATATTAGTGTACAACATTTAAAAGCCACATAATTGTTTTATTTTACTATACAATTTATTTTGAGTTGTTTAATAAAATTTTACCTATTGTTTAGTAATATATTAAACATCTTTGCATGAGAAAAGAAAAAAATATACGGGTGGTTACGCTGCGATGGGAACTAAGGGTCTATAAAGAATTCATTAGAAACATCACATTTGGTAATATTAATATCCAAGATAGTCAATATAAAAAGAAGAATGCTCAAGAAAAAGATTAAATTGTTAAATCTTTTCTTGGCAAGATGATTTTTTAAAGAAAAAAAAAGTTCCCAGTAAAATCCCTTTAGAGGAGATCAAATAAAACAGTGATATAAAAACCTCTGACCGAAATTATTTTTTTAAAAATTATAAATGGTATTTCCTGAGATACTAAACCAAGATTGAGGTTCCCAATCACTCAAGAGTATATCAGTGATAGTGAAATATTGGTAAGGAACCAACAAATACGTCAGAATATGCCTGAAATTTGTGAAACACACTCACAAAGGGATGGTATATCAAGGGATACCATACTAAGAAAAGGGTTAAAATAAAAAAGAAACATATTTAAAGTAAGCCATTTGTCCTATGAAACAAGTGAAGCAATAAGGCAATCAGCTGATCAGAAAATATCAGCTGTAATTTGAGTTAATTGGGATTTTTTACAGGCTATTACAATAAAAAGTTCGGATGCAGATAAATATGTTTAATAAATTGCTTGGGATTATTTAATCAATATTACTTGTAGTTGTGTTTAGTGAAGGGCCGTTCCTACTTAAAAGTGGAATGACATTTTACGTTCCGTTCCAGTATTGGAACCAGTTTCAGTTTTCGTTCCATTCTAATTTTCGTTCCACGTCAGTTTGATTAGTCTACTACACACCAGTGAAGGGCCGTTCCGACTTAAAAACGGAATGAGATATTACGGTCTATTCCACTTTTCGTTCCATACAGTTTTGTTCTACCCCTTGTTGTGACTTCGGGCTGTTCATCTCCTTCTATTTTCTAATTAAAAATTGTATAGGTACTATAATATTAGAAAGGTTTAAATAGCTAAGTACAGTTTTTTTTAAAATGTATACTATTAAAATAGTTTTATTCAATCAGGAATTTGTTTTTTAGAAAAACAAAATATGAAAATCAAACGGAAAAGATTGACAGATCTAATCTCGAAAATAACCATTCAAATTCACCCTATGCCCATACGTAGGGTGGTGGGGCGATAGAGGGGGGGAGGCAAGAACGGCAGGATGAACGAAACCAAAGATGAAATCTACACCCTACTACTCCGAGGGAATTTTCGTTCTAATAGCTATTAATTCTAGTTGGAACGAAAAACTTGGGTGATAGGTTTTGTTCCTAAACCGGTTCAAAGCTGGAATCAGTTCCAAGTTCCGTTCCAACCAGAGCGACCTTTCACTAGTTGTGTTGATTTGCAACAAATGCTTCGATGTCGCTGCCATCAACAAATGAAGGACGACCGCCGGAGCGGGAAGCGTAATCCAAATCAAAATTACCGCTTCGGAAGGTGAGAAAACCACTTACGGAACGTACTTTCTCCCTAATGCGTCATCACTGTATACATTACAAATTTTCCTTGACGGAAATAAAAACCATTAAATGTCGAAATTGCACTTTATTGGCAATAGGGTCAAAACTTATGCGGTGCAACGTTTTTTTCATACACAAAAATGTAAGATTTCGACAAACTCTAGCTCTGTTGGTGTTGTTCGGATCGGACATTTGCCGACAGTTTCACCAACAGAAATCAAATGGAGAATATTTTTTGTGGTACAATATTTGTCACTAGGACCTACCGTTCAGGAGCTACATATATTGGTTTGAACGGAATAAATCACGTTTTGCCTAATTTTTTTTTAAAAGTGTTGTGGCTTTTTTGATGCGCTATAGCTTTGTTGGTGTTGCTCGGATCGAAAATTTACCGGCAGTTTCTTTAACAGAAATTTAAAGGAGAATATTTGGTAACGGTTGGAACTGATAAAACACTTAATCCTTTATGAAACTCATTTTGCTAACTTCTGTTTCACTTATTTACATTTAAGAAGACTAAACATCAATATAACACACTAAACAACAAAATCCAAGTTGAAACTGTAGAAGTGATTGTTTACATGTGAGGTTATAGGAAAGAGCTATCGATAAAAGTAAACTCGAAGTGAAGCGTAGGAATCGAACTGGTCGGTGTAGCGCGGGTCAAGCCAGTTTGGTGCCTCCTCTTAAGCCGACCGTTACCGAATATTTTTTGTTGTATAATATTTGTCGCTAGCAACTAACGTTTTATAGCTTTATTGGTTAGAAAGAAAAAAGTCACGTTTGAAACCGCTATTTTCTCACAACTTTGTTTACTTCGAATGATCACTCATTGTTAATTTAATTTAGATAATTCAAAATAATACAAGTAAGCGAAAATAAAAGAACATAATGACAAAGACGGTCAACACAATTAAGCTATTTAATTCGAAAAATTATCTCCTACATACAAATGAATCACAGGTAAGCGAAGAAAAAAATATAAAACATATGAGGATCGACGGTCAAGACGGCAACCAACCCCTAATCATGTTCCATGTTATTCTTTCTTTAGACGGCAGTCTCAAGAGGGGCCTTTATTTATTTATTTTTTTAATTATACATAACTGGATCTTGCATTTTTATAATATGGAGAATGATATATCAAAAATATCGGACTAGAGATAGAAAAATATCGATATTTCAATATATCGTGTATCGAAAACAATCTCTAATATAGAGTCATTATTCGTCGTATTTTCATTACCCGAAACAGAGCCTGACCAAAGTGTTTCTATTTACTGATTAGGATAAATATTTAGTTACCCCGATGGGAATAAAACCCAAATCGCTCTGAACAATCTGGAACCCATCCGGGCTTCACGGCCTGCCTAATCAAGCAGAAAGCCACGCCGAGATAACTCCATTAAACACCGAGTCAACCACCTTTTGACTCGACAATAATAAAACATTTTAACACTCCTGTTAGGAAACAGAAAACGTCGCTGAATGGGAGAGGGAATAAATGCAGGGCCGTTATCATGGCTTCCGTGTTTCACATACTGAATTGTAAAAAACAAAAGCTGAAAAATAAAGCCTCGTTCCAGCAAATTGCCATTCAGCGCCATTGCTGTAGGTGAGTAACAGCTTCCTTTTCGGATGCAGGAGGCACACAGGAAGTGTTCTTCCTCTAACGTGATGGGTTTCACAATGGAAGCCAATATACTGGACTCCGCTGCGGTATTTAATTGAGCCTTTTAATAGACCGTGACCTTCATGTGCGTATCATGTGTGAATCCTCTGAATCAAACAAAAAAACACATCAAAATTAAAACTTAAAAGGACAAAATTAATTTACGTTTACCAAAGTCAACCGTGCGCCTGGTAATATAAATCGGGTTATATTTTGATATCTCTCTTTTTATTAAAACTGAAGTCATAGCTCGAAGTTTATAGGAGCCTTAAAGACTATTAATAGTCCAGTCAATGAAGACCTGAAATGGGGGTGTAGAGTGCGTTTTCTGTAATCCAAGGTTTACAGAAGATATGGAGGGATGTTTAAGTTTATGGTAACAGAAAACTTGAGATGAAAATGTTTACGTTTGCCAAGCGTATATCTCGTAAAAGGTACAGAATATATAAAAATAAAATGTGTATATAATAAAAGTTGTAGATCCGTGGTTATAAAGTCTCGACTGGGTATCTTGAGCAACTGAGACGTGATCTGAATTGATAAAAAATAAAAAAAAAGTTTAACGAATTCTGTTTTATTTTTCTTCTAAATCAATAAAAAAAAAATAATAATAATAATAAATAAATAAAATAGTGACTGAATCACACTTTCAAGGAAAAATTGAGGCCATGATTCGGTTTGGGGTTGAACCGCAGACACGGAACTGTTGACTACACACAAGCGATACAGTTTCAAAAGTCCTATTCCTTTCAGCCTTGAAGATAAAGAAGGCCGTGGAAGAACTTTTTCTGTGAACGAAGACTATATCAAAACTTGGAACAAAACCAAAGAACAACCCTACGAGAACTTCCGGGGAAACTTTCATCTAGCGAACTCTTTGTCGTTTCATATAAATCTTACGCCAATGAATAAGTTACAAACGACCATGAGAAAAAAAAAAAGTATACATTTTCCAAAACTTCAGACATGTTAAATGTAATTAAACTGATGATTTTTATAACTTTGAAACGGATACTACCCCGGTAAGAATCATGAATTTTTGCGCACAAATAATCACTGTTTTTAAAAGAATAGTGTAAGAAATAAAAATAATTATAAGGGCTTTCGAATAGTTGTTAGTCGTACCCTAGCACAAATAGTTTCCGTCTGGAGTTGGTGAACAAACTTTTGCTTTTCCCGATCGTTTCTAAGAAAAAATGTCATTATCAAAGTAGTAGAGCGTATAGAGTAATTTACTTTAATTTCATATATACGTTTTTGGTATTTGAAACAAATGATTAACAAAAAGTGAGGTAAACATTTTTTTTATTCCTAAAATTGTCGATTTTTAATAACGTATATCTCGAAAACCGTTAAAATTTAGAGAAATATGTATATATTTAATTTTATAGGAAATTTAATTAGCTTTATGTTTGATCTGTAACATATTTTTCTAGAGTTCACCGTTTTTGAGATATAATCATAAAATACAAAATTGGGACTTTCTTCCCTCTCCCCTATCCTTAGCTCACCCCCCCAGGGACGGGGACTTTTAGTATGTTTATCTCCTAACGAAGCTGTGAAGTCAAAACTTATCGCATATTTCACGCACTCTACACCCTTCATTTCAGCACTCTTTGACTGGACTATATTGTAGAAAGCATGCAAAAAAGAAGAAAAAAAATGAATTCATATGACATCCGAATAAATTACATTTCGAATTTTGTCTCCAGATATTGTAACAATCATTTTAGGATTTCTAGTTGGTAACCCTGATACTCAGAGAATATTCACTATACTATAAGCAATTTATCGGTCAATGTTCAAACATCACTGAGATTCACGTCGCACCATAAATTTATCTCTTTTTTTTTTTTTAATAACAATTTAATTGAAAATAAGCAAATTTTATTATCTATTTCAAGCTTTAGATAACACTATACCGGTTACCTTGCAGAATAGTGCTTGCCACTTGTCGGTTGATTTTCAAACTTCACCAAGATCTGATTATTAACCTCATTTGAAAGTTCTACAAATAGAATGTATAGTGTATAGAATCAAATTTATAGGACATTTAATAAGCTTTAATCTTGATATGGAGCATATTTTTCTAGAGTCCACCATTTTCGAGATATAATCAAAAAACCCCAAAATAATTAACTTCCCCCCTCCACTATTAGCTCACCCTTCAGGGGCGGGGACTTTTAGTACGTTTACCTTATAACTACTCCTGATGAAGCCCTGAGGTAAAAAATAATCGCATATATCATGCACTCTACATCCCCCATTTCAGCGCTTTTTGACTGGTCTATTAAGAATATTTCAAGTTATAATTAAAGAAAAAAAAAAAGCGAAATGAAAATTAATAAATTATTTCATTCGACTGTTATTATTGTAATGACATGACTAAAATAAACTAAACATGGAACTATTTGAAGGTGGAAGGAAATAGAATTGAAGAGAACATCAAGTGGGAGAGAGAACTGTGGTCGAGCGTGTCATATGAGCGGGGGCTCATCACACTTTCATGACGCCAGGGCAACCAACGCCTCCTGAATAGCCAATGCCTCTGGTCCAGAGCAATATATCTTCTATCTGTCACTTCAACAATTAATTTTAAAAAAAACAACAAAAAAAGAAATGGAAGACTAACTTCTAAATTTAGCTTATAAAAAAACAAATTTCTCAGTTAATAAAATAATCTGAGAAGAAATCCTTTAAAAAGGGTGATATTGAAATATCATAAAAAAACATTGAATGAGATGAACAAAACAAAAATAGCTAAAAACTGTTTGATTAATAATAATAATAACTCGCACAACACTTCATAATTAAGATTTTATTAGACAAACTTGTTACTCATTCTGGATAGGTTACATTGAGTTTATAGTTCTCACAATTATCAGTGTAGCCAACCATATCGAAAACAACAGAAATAATTATAACTGAAACCACAAATTTGACTAGCAGCAAAAAAGACTCGCATCCAAAAAATTGAATAAGTATGTTTTGTTACGAGTTGAATAAACCATATAGGTTATTAAGAAGAATCAGTCAAAGGATTAAAAAAAATGTGGAAATTAACATATATTCCACATCGACGATTTTTTGAACTCAGAAAATCAATAAACGATATATCGGTGACCACACATCGATATTTCATGATTTGTTTTTTTCTAATGAAATGCAATTTTAATCATTTCAATCAATTAACAATGATATTTCCGATTATTTCATCGTTCCAGGCAGGCCGGCAATTTTTGAATACATTTCTTCTTTTTTCCCTTGAATGGCTATAGCCACGCTAAACCCCACACATGTATCATGAAATTCAAGGTTAAATAAAGGATATTAGACGATAATGAGTAGGATAATGCGTCGGACATTACGTTATTTATTGAGCAAAAGGCATTGAATATGTGTATCCTCCAGGATACATCGCCTGTTAAAGGGTTAAGGATTTTTCTCAGGATTTTGGATTGCAAGGGTTGGATACGAGATGAGTTAGATGGTTTAGTGGATTCCATATGTCTAAATAATTCCTCAATTAAACAAATTTTATAAGGTTTTGTTACCTTTGTTTTTTTTCAATATATATTCATAGTTGCATGTTGTCCTTATCGATATATTGATATATAAAAAGAAAAAAAAGTTAGAAAAATTATAGGATTATCGAAAGAAGTATATCGATATTTCTTGTATCGATACCCATTCCTAGTCTTTCACGTCCAAACGGATAGTAGAATATTAATAACATTAACCCTACCGAGATTTTATGTATACATATTTCTACCACAATTTCTCAGTAAAAGACAATAATATTGAGGGAAAAAAAACTTTGATACATTTTTTAATAGAAGTAGTAAAGCCAAAAAGAAAAGTAACGAATGCTGTTTTCAAGAAATTTCGCCAAAAAGCCCGTGATATCATTGGTAGTTTTAGTCTTAAAAAATACCATAGGAGAGGAATTCACAGGTTTACAAGAAGGGTAAATAGTTTTAAAACTACAATAAATGATAAATAAAGTTCAGTAAAAAAAATAAAATGAGACACGTTATGCATAAATGTATAAAACTTAGATACGATACGATTCCACATTCGAAGAAAGGTAACCAATTGAAGTTTCTTAACTCGCTTTCTAATGAGAATTTTTTATAGTGACGTTTGTTCTCTCTCAACTCTTTTAAGAATTCATTCCACGTTCGGCCATATTTCCTGGCTCTCTTCTCCTGACTTTATACATGACAAAGTATAAGGGTATATATACGTCAGTGCGAAACCCGACTGTAAGGGGAAGATAAAAGGCTGAATCCATACAAATGGCGGGAGGTTACTGCCCTAAAACCTTTACACGGGCTAACTTTTTACTGGCTATTATGATATCGTAATTTATTTATTCTTTTGTTTCAGACAATTTCATACTGGAATTCATAATTGAAAAAATGTAATCATAAAAATAAAAGGTCACGTGGATTGGATAACACAATTAAAACTCCCCTTTCGAAAACTTTTCTGTTCGTGTCTAACTAGCAATTACAATAGCGTGGCTCCTGACTTGAAATTAAGATACCTTCAGACGAACAGATAATTACAATATGAACTCATCTTTCCTGAGAAGAAAAAGAAAGATAAACTTCTATTGGTCAATGTTTTGTGACAATTAGAAAAGATTGAATGAAAGAGGAGATTGGGCAATGGCATTTAACATATTTGGATAAGAGGTGTGTAATAAGAAGCTGAGATAGTAGGTTAATCTTAAAAATTAGTTTACTAGACAATGGAATGGTAATATGGTCATATATAACATGATGTGTATATGTATATATACATAAAATTACTAACTAACACAGGGTCAGGGGGGAAAACAGATAATTAGGATTGATGAATTAAATGCCACTTCTATTGAGATTATTTTATTTGAAAACTAGTTTCGAATGCTAAACATTCATCTTCAGTTCTAAAACATACAATAAAATTTTCAACACATCAGTACTATGTTACATAGATTAAATATACTAAGGTTTTTAAAAAGATAAGACAAGAAATCAAGCATAGGCACTCACCTTCGAGGTAACTAAAACACTGAATTTGTGAGAGAAGTAAAAGGGGGGGGGGTAGGTAGGTTAAGTTTTAGATTTACAACGGGGTTTCCCTTATGACTCATTGGGTTTTTTCGTTCCTATGGAAATAAATTTAAAATGGGGCTATTGGATATGTTAATCTGATCATTTAAACAAAAATCTGGATCGGTTTTAAACGATTTTATTATTTCTAGTGATTCAAAAGTATTTAATTTTAGGCTATTTTCTACTTGATGTAATATTTTTACTCCCGAGTCTTTATTAAATTTGTGGTTATTTTCATTTAGATGGATAGCGAAATTGGAATTTTGGGTCTTATTAGTGTATGCTCTTATATGTTCATTTACTCTTTGATTTACTGATCGTCCGGTTTTTTTCCGTGTATTTTGCTTCACAGTCATTACATTTTAATTCGTATACGCCGCTTTTTTGGAAAGGGTCTATTTTGTCCTTCGGTGAAGGGAAGTATGATGGCAATGGCTTATCTATTTTAAATGCAGGGTTTAAACCTAATTTTTTTAATTCTTTCCCGACTTTAACGGATATTGGACCGTAGTATGGTATCAAAATATATTTTTTTTAAGGGTAGCTTTATCCTCTGGGGGTGTTTTGTATATATTATTCATAGTTTTTTTTTATGTATGTATTTGTTTTCTTAAAATATTATCGATTGTGGTTTTTACTGTATCCGTTGTTGTTAGCTATAGTGTGAATCGTTTGTATTTCTTTGTTAAAATTTCGTTCATTTAACGGTATATTTAAAAGGCGGTATATCATGCTATGAAATGCTGCGAGTTTGTGTGTTAGTGGTCTCCTGGCATTGTTGTCTATAACTACATCTGTGTGTGTGGGTTTCCTGTATATATTAAATTCGTGTTGTTTATTGTTTATGGATATTTCAATGTCTAAAAAATTTAAAGTTTTATTGTTCTCTAACTCCAATGTGAATTTAATTGAAGGGTGGATTTCGTTTATTTAGTTTAAGAAACTATTGATTTGTCTGGTCGTCCCAGACCATAGGCAAATTATGTCATCAACATACCGATACCAGTATATGATGTGTTGAGCTAATTTTGAATGAAGGATTTTCCGTTCTAATTTATCCATAAAAAGATCTGCCAGAAGGCATTCAATGTGGAAGGATTCAATGTGCTGTCCACATTGAATCCGGGTTAGAAAAATACGACAAAAACCCACTTTCGAAATCAATATGCGCAAACATACTAAAAACAGAAATAGAAAAAGCCCAGAACTATAAGATAAAGACATCATCCGAATACAAGATAGCACGCGCTTTATCAAATAAAATATTAAAAAACGATCTTACAATCATAAAAGCGGACAAAGGGAACACCGCAGTAATTATAGAAAAAGAGTTATACAAAAATAAAATCTATGACTTCATCCAAAAAAACAGCTTCCCCACCATAAAAAACCCCGCTAAAAAATTTAACAGTCAAGTTCGGGAGTTAATTAATAATAGTATTTTAATACCTGATAATATAAAATACAACTTGATTGAAATAAATCCCTTGCCGCCCCGTCTCTACGGCCTACCCAAAATACATAAAGCAGACATTCCAATAAGACCAGTAGTTACCTACATTAATAGCTCCATATACAAACTTGCTCATTATTTAAACAACATGTTCAAAACGAAAATTTCTTTTTCCCCACGAAATACAATAAAAAACTCAATAGAATTAGTCAACAAAATAAAAACGTAAATGTTCCAGACAATGCAAAGTTAATATCATTCGATGTCACAAATCTGTTTACCAGTATCCCACCTTCAGAAACAATAGAAATTTTAGAAGAACTAATCTTCCGGTCTAATCTTCAACCACTAGAAAAATTAGACTTTTACAATTTAATGTCAGTCTGCATAAAACATAATTATTTTCAATTTAACAATACATTCTATAAACAGGAAGAAGGATTACCAATGGGGTCCCCTCTTTCACCCCTTCTGGCAGATCTTTTTATGGATAAATTAGAACGGAAAATCCTTCATTCAAAATTAGCTCAACACATCATATACTGGTATCGGTATGTTGATGACATAATTTGCCTATGGTCTGGGACGACCAGACAAATCAATAGTTTCTTAAACTAAATAAACGAAATCCACCCTTCAATTAAATTCACATTGGAGTTAGAGAACAATAAAACTTTAAATTTTTTAGACATTGAAATATCCATAAACAATAAACAACACGAATTTAATATATACAGGAAACCCACACACACACAGATGTAGTTATAGACAACAATGCCAGGAGACCACTAACACACAAACTCGCAGCATTTCATAGCATGATATACCGCCTTTTAAATATACCGTTAAATGAACGAAATTTTAACAAAGAAATACAAACGATTCACACTATAGCTAACAACAACGGATACAGTAAAACCACAATCGATAATATTTTAAGAAAACAAATACATAAAAAAACTATGAATAATATATACAAAACACCCCCAGAGGATAAAGCTACCCTTAAAAAATATATTTTGATACCATACTACGGTCCAATATCCGTTAAAGTCGGGAAAGAATTAAAAAAATTAGGTTTAAACCCTGCATTTAAAATAGATAAGCCATTGCCATCATACTTCCCTTCACCGAAGGACAAAATAGACCCTTTCCAAAAAAGCGGCGTATACGAATTAAAATGTAATGACTGTGAAGCAAAATACACGGGAAAAACCGGACGATCAGTAAATCAAAGAGTAAATGAACATATAAGAGCATACACTAATAAGACCCAAAATTCCAATTTCGCTATCCATCTAAATGAAAATAACCACAAATTTAATAAAGACTCGGGAGTAAAAATATTACATCAAGTAGAAAATAGCCTAAAATTAAATACTTTTGAATCACTAGAAATAATAAAATCGTTTAAAACCGATCCAGATTTTTGTTTAAATGATCAGATTAACATATCCAATAGCCCCATTTTAAATTTATTTCCCATAGGAACGAAAAAACCCAATGAGTCATAAGGGAAACCCCGTTGTAAATCTAAAACTTAACCTACCTACCCCCCCCCCCCTTTTACTTCTCACAAATTCAGTGTTTTAGTTACCTCGAAGGTGAGTGCCTATGCTTGATTTCTTGTCTTATCTTTTTAAAAACCTTAGTATATTTAATCTATGTAACATAGTACTGATGTGTTGAAAATTTTATTGTATGTTTTAGAACTGAAGATGAATGTTTAGCATTCGAAACTAGTTTTCAAGTAAAATAATCTCAATAGAAGTGGCATTTAATTCATCAATCCTAATTGTATTGATCCTTCTATATCATCATGCGTACCTCAAGTGAAAACAGATAAGTCAATAAAAAGACTTATTTTTTCTCCGATCTTCTAATTATTTAAGCAAAAGTACAGGGTGTCGTAAACCCACCTCATCCTGTCCTCCTGTATCTTTTAATGGTGTACCGCTAATTAATGTGGAACAAATACGATACCTTGGATTTCATCTGGACATGAGAATTACCTGGAACCCTCATACAAGATGAAAAGACAAGAAGCTGCACGTCGATTTCGACTACTACATCACCTACTTGACAAACGTTCAAATCTCCCGATTCACTACAAAAAACTCATCTATATGACGATTATCAGACCTATTTGAACTTACGGAATAGAGTTATGGGGATCCACCAAAACCATCGAATTCTTCCCGCATCCAATCACTCCAATCCGAAATCCTTCAAAAAATCCTAGATGCTCCTTACTTTGTCACAAATGAATTGATCCACAATGACCTTAATATCCCACATGTCGCCGATTTGGCACGAACCAGACACCTTTCCTTTCATAATAAAACTCACTGCTCATCCAAATCCACTTGTTGCACAACTTGCTTCCCATTCCTTTCCTGGCAATCCTCCGAGGAGGAAAAGAAGATGGCCTCGTGATCTTATTTTGTAAATATTCATTAGAGTACTACCAATGGGAGGTTCCTCTACAAGTTTTATTCATGTCATTATATCTCTTATATACCGCATATTTACTAGATGTGTTTCCTAATACAGTTGTAAATTTCTAATAATAAAATAATAAATAAATAAAAGTAAGAAGGTATTATTCTAACTGACAACTAGACAATATATGCTAGATAATATCTACTGAATTACAAATTAAGATCATGAATATGATACACAGCTAAGTACGAACCAATCTGTTCTGTTAGCTTGGTAGCTGGAAGGAATAACAGTTGAAAAATAATAGCCAAGATAGGAGGCCATTTTGACAGCTGCTAATTAATACGGTAGAGGAACTAAGCTGATACTTCATACTGTTTATTACATTCAAAGTTTCAACTGTTCAATATTCAGTTCCAATTCCAAAGTTACTGAGCTATTTTATAGCTGCTATAAAATGAAATTAGGAACTAACTACTAAAATGAAATACAGTTCCTAATGGCAACCCATCTCTACTCCCTAAAGCTAAATTATTAAAACGTTCCTACTTCCATTAGATATAACCTACTTCAACACGATAGTTGAAACGACATGAGATTTTTATTAGCTTTCAGTTGTTTAATTATAAAGTAATCAGTTTTATAAATATCACTCTATATTTAACCCTTTAACATGTGATTTTTCCTAGAAGATACACATATTTAATGCCTTTTGTTTAGTAAATGACATAATGACCGACACATTATCCTACTCACTATCGTCTAATATCCTTTACTTTTTTTTTTTCCTTTTTCATATTTCGATTCACACCTGTTATTAGGGTAACAATCAGTGAATGAGGTGAAATTGAATACTACAGGCCTTGTATGGTGTGGGAGACTAGCACTCAATAGTACCTCCTCCTGGCATGGGTTAAAGAGATTTATTTGAGCAAATCTCTCATCCAGCTTCTTTTAAGCCTTCTGAGAATATTTGCAGGTATGTCAGTCGTGGCCATGTCATTAATGAGTATGTTGTTATGTCCATGAAGTCTGTCATGAAATCGTCTATAAAGGTCATGTATATGTTCCTTTACTGTGGGTATTTCTAAATCAGTGTGAAGTGTGTGGTTTGAAATGTACCAAGGCGATTTCGTGATTAGTATGAGTAATTTTGATTGGAATATTTGTATTTTTTTAAGATGTGTATTTTTTGCAGTCCCGTATATTTGTGTGGCGTATGTCCATATGGGTTTAAGTAAGTAAGTGTATGTATTAAGTCGCTGTCGGAGTTTTAATGTTTTTGTTTTACATGTGGGCCCCAGGTCATCAAATGTAAGTCCTAAGTAATGAATTTCGTTTGTTTGTGGTATGGGTTGATTGTCGATGAAAACAGGTGGACAAGAGTCCTTTACTTAACCTTGAATTTCATGATACATAAATGCGGTTTAGCGTGGCTATAGCCACTTAAAGGGGAAGAAAAAGAAGAAATGTATTCAAAAATTCCCGGCCTGCCCGTTTAAGGGTTAATAGACTTACAGGTAAATTTTCAGATTATATCTCACTTAGCATCCCTCATCATGGCCGCTTCCATAAGTAAAGAACTTATATTTTAGCTAGTATAACTAATAATAAAAGTTTTATTTGTTTATCAATAAAAATCTTTGTCAACTCTAAAAAGGCGTAAGATTCCGTGGATAGGGAAACCCTACTGGAAATCGTAAGAGAATATGGAGTAGACCAGAAAACCATAAATCTGACAAAGCTGACTCAAACAGACACAAAATCTAAAATCAAATTTCAGAGTATTATAAGCAAACCTTTTCAAATAAATACGGAGCTAAGGCAGGGCAACGGCTTGTCTCCCATACTTTTCAGCATAGTCCTGGATAAAATCATGAAGGAATTCTGGAAAAAAAAAAAAATAAATAACTCGGGAACCATATAAAAGCGAGTTGTTCGGCGGTTGCAGGCGATCTCGCATTTCTATTAATAAATAAATACCATACAAGTAATAGCAGAGAAAGCAGACCTACAAATTTCATACGAACAGAGCTCATGACAAATGAAATAAATTTTATGAAAATACTAGTAAACACTAAATTTAAAAAAATAAAAGTAACCAGAACATGTATTTGGGGGAAATAATATGTTACAACGGTTCTGAGAAAGAGAGTATCCGAGAGAAAATCACAAAATTAGAAACTTTAAGTTTCCAAACAGGCAAAATTTACAATAAAAAGAACCTCTCCTCCAATACAAAATTAAGGCATTACAACGTTGTGATAAAGCCTGTGATTTTATATGGGATGGAGGCCACATGCATGCCCAACTTGGAAAAACTGCTAAGAATAGAATGGAAGATCTTAAGGGAAATATATCCCAGGAAAACACAGGAAGGTTACAGGCGAAAACAAGGCTACAAGAAACAGACCTGGAAACCGAGATAAGAATCAGAAGGCTGACGTTCTTTCTATAGGCACATGAAAAGGATGAAATAAACACGAAGCAAATAGGAGAAGAATTAAAGAACCTTAAAATTTCATCAGGTTCGATTTTAATTTCTAACTATAAAAATAAATTACTGTGTAACCACTCAAGTAGAATGGCGCTATATATCAGTCAATTTTCAAACTCCTTTGATATCCTCATATCATCACTTTTTAATAATAAATTAATTGATACATTTTATTACTGCTAAACCTTCCTGGAACTATAAAGATGATCTCCGTATGTCCAAATAGGTCTAATTACTGTGATATAAATGAGTCTTAATCGGAAGGTTTTAAATGTTTGTACAGTAAATGTTGATGACATCGAAAACGACGGGCAGTTTCTTGTCGTTTTAGTCTTGCATGTGGGTTCCAAGTAAGACTTGTTTTATATTATCCGACATGACACGTAGCGGATCAGACACGGCACGGTTCAGACAAATACATGGTGTATTTATACTATCAGACACAGTACGACGCACAGTGGTCCAGAGTAGCTAATTTGGCGAAAAAAACTCTATATATCCCAACATGTATTTCTTATGTTTTCAGTTTTTGCTATCCCTCATGTAAATTTCATCCCTGAATCGATTGAATCTGGTCGGGAGCCGATCGGACTTACAGTTTTTGAGATATTCTCAAAAATATCAGAAAATCATGTGTTTTACGACATTGGATGTTGCTAACCCATTTTATTCAATCTATCGTTTGCTAATGGAATATAATGGTTATTTTATACATTGAAAGTGTCGAGTTATAAGTTTCCAAGATGTTGAAGTGAAAATAATCTAGAATATAAGCAGTTTACTTGATTAAAATACATAAAAAAATTGTGTTAAAACATGTAAAAAATATAAAATAAACAACATTAAGTGTTATAATTTTTTTAATTTATTCATAGAATTTGTTCTACAATAATAATCTTTTGATACTATCACTAAACTCAAGAAGTAATTTTGTTTTAGTTTCCGTTCGAAACATATTTATGTCCTTAGTCAGCATTCCAATAGACAAAACCGCTGAAGCAATAATGGTTTTTGTGTGGCACAGAATTTTATGAACTGTATTTGGCATGTAATACCAATTATACAACTTGACATAAAGTTGGGCAGTATCATCGCAGTATTCTCCAAATTTGTCAGGATCTATTGCAGCACCACTGTTTATTACATCAAATATGACGCCAAACCGATTAATTAAATGTTTATTTACGCCAGTAATTTCTGCTGTAATATATGGATTTAGGAAGAATCTTCGTGACGTATTCCCGTCATTTGTCGTCCCCATACCTTGTTTAACAACGTCCACATTCAAACCCAGCAATCTCTTAAATTTATCCTTTATTTTACTTTTTAATGCTTTCCTTTCTTGTTGTGTGTTTTTTTTTACTCTCTACTTTTCAAATGAACGGTTATACAAGATGTGCAATATACATTCCATGAACTTGATCCGTGCATGCAATGGTGAAAGGCCAAGTAAAATTGCTTCTTCAGAAGTAGATTTGCTTCGTATAATTTCAAGATTGTTCATTTCAGATGGTTTTGCACAGCATATAGGGCATACCGACATTGATGACGTCTTTGTAACTGCCTGTGCTACCTTTCCATCAATCATACTTAACACCATTTTATGATTTACATGAAAAATTCGGTTGTTCAAAATAATATTTGATAGAGTCAGTACTAAAATTTCATCATTCACACTTTGAATTTCTTTTCTAATGGTATCAGGTGTTTCTTTGACAAATTCGAATTTCAGGGGTCAGCAAAATCTTGTAGATCCAGGTCGTGGATTCTTCCAGTGAATCAAAGTAGGGTTATTAATTTTTGTCATAAGAAGAGGTTCTATCGATGTTAACAAAATATTTGAATCAGTTACTTCCTGGTCAACAAAGCTTTGCTTGTATTCACTATGCCCCGAGGATCCATCACAGCCCCATTTGGATGTTAGTGTAAGTTCATCAACAATGGTTTCAAATTCATTTTTAGTTTTCGATTGCAAAATTCGTTTCGCAGTATGGTCTAGTAATAACTGCAAGCCTACCATCGCCGAACTCTCCGTAGTTTCTATGCTGCTAGGATAATTTTTTATTTTAATTCTAATACACGATTGTATGAAGGAAATATGTCACACCCTATTTCTTTACTAGATTTTTTTAGTATGGCATACTGGTGTTTCGATAGTGAAGCGTCGACCATCAAAGCCAAGGCTTTCTCCGGACTGAAAGATGGGAATCCTTCATTTGGTCTCCCTATCGCCTTGGACGCTGCCAAAATTAATTCTTCTGAAAATGTTTCTCCTAGATGCTTAATTTTCATTTCTTTGGCTCTATCACCACAATGCTCGAAGGGTATTTCGGGACGGCCAACAACAGAGGTTTCTTGAAGTGCGCCTGAAGCACCAGCATCCAACGAATACATATTATTATTAAAATATTCGTTTTTTAACCACTCCTCGTTCTTTTTAAAAAAAAAGTCATTCTGGACCGCCCCGAACCTTCCCATCTTTTACTGAAATGTGATAAAAATGTTCGGTTTAAATACCTATGAATTTCTTCCATGTGATCTGAGGACAAATAATTGTTTAGGTTTGCCACTTCCCGGATACACTTGTCAATGTCACGATCGTTGCGTAAAATTAAATCCAATAGATCAAGGTAACTCAATTTTAAGTTTTCCATTTTTATCATTTAACCTTAAGTAAGGGGAAAGATAATAAAACTAATTTTGAATCCGTGCTGCCAATGCCCCAATCAAAAATTACCCGTCCCCTAGCATAAAAAAATCCCGGTTTTACTTAGGAATTCCCGCCAACGCTTAAAGTTACACCAACTTTGGGGATATTATCTTTTTTAAACCATCTCAATTTCAAAAGCTTTTTATTAGTCAACCCTACAACTTTAATTTTAATATTTTGAATATTTCCACACATTAAATTGAGCATCGAGGAAAGAACAGCAGCGCTGGTGGAAGTGCCAAACTTTCACGTGGACGTCTGAGGAACTGCATGGCTTTCATCTCCTTGCTTGTCGTCGAGGTCAGACTGATGATGTCTAGTGTAAGAGATATTGAAGTTTTGCTTGTTAACATGGCAATATAATACCTAGGTTAATGGACCACGTTTATTCCCAATCTTAATGATTTGTAGGTCAGAGCCGCAGAATGCCGCACTTGAAAACGGTTTCATTGTGTACAGTGATGCCTACTGAATTGATTTATCATTGCCAGAAGACGGCGCACAGCGGCGCAAACAAGTTAAACTTTGGTAAAAAAAAAATATAGCATAATCATTATAAGTTGGATTTTGAAAATACTAATGCTTCCAGGAAAGCAAATGTACAGAGTATATGAATATAATATGAATTCATACTGATATGAATTATAACATGAATCTAATATGAATTAGTAAACGAACTTCAAAGGAATTCTATTAATATTAAAAAATCATGAGTCAAATTTCAAAGCCATTGTTTCATTGCCAATTTAGGCTTTCAACGTCCTTGTGTAAACGAATAACCAGATCTCGACTATTTAACTCATCGAAATAATTGCGTTTATTGTTCTTGTTTTCAAATATAATAGATAATAGTTGTATTTTGAACCTCGAGAAATAGGAGTTTTTTCGCGTCCTGGACCACTGTGCGACGCACACTGGGGCCATATATAGGGCGCTCGCGCTCAAAACTCCAAAAAGCGGTTTTTTCGTTTTATAAATTTATTTTGAATAATAAACTAAAAGATAAAGTTATAATTGAATTAAAAAAGGCATAATTTTTATTTATGATAGGTTTTAATTTAACAGAATGCATTACTTTTAATAATGTACTTATATGATAAATTTAATATAAAACTTTCTTTGGCAGAATTATCTTAATGATAAACAAAATGTGTAGAACTACATATTAAACAATTAATTAAATACATAAAAGTAATAAAATTTACATAATATGTACCTTTAGTATAAAAATAATAAAATGTTGTAGCTACAAATATTTACAACAATATCTACAGATAAAACAATAAAATATGTTTATAAACAAATATCATTTAATATATTTTAAGTATCAATCATATTTTTAGGATTATAATTAATGAATAACTATGTAATGTTTTTTTACATGATGTCTTTAAGTTAGTTATCTATTTAATATTCACGTAAATTTTGAAGAATCATTTCAAATTTTAATATTGAATCAATGTTAGCTTTACCTGATCCCCTAATAAAGTTTATTATGGGTCTAATCAGAATTATCCGAATCCGTAATGTATAGGTAGGTGTAATGTGACATGTAATGTTTTTTCAGCTAGATGGTCCAATTGTTAACATGCCACAAACATCGGGGTCGAATGAATATTAATTAATTTTGTTTTTTATGTTGGCATTTTTCTGAGGTTAGTTATCAATTATCAGATATTAGATTAGACTAGTTATTAGATAATAGCAGTCGATTAAAACCGTCATTAATTTTATGACATCTAGAAGTCTTCCTACTAAATTGTTCACCACAAGCCTTAAAATCTTTGTTGCGGGCCTTTCACTAAATTCAAAATTTTCAATATCTTGAGGTTGCGCGAAGAAATTACCCTTTCGCTTTCACATTTATTTATACAAGAACCTCTATTATCATATTATAATGGCAGTTTTGCAATTCCCTAGTGCTAAATTAAATTAATCAAATTCAAAGATTTATGCTTCAAATTTTAAAATTTAAAGATTTATTTTCAATATCGTTCATAAGATTTTATTTATTAGTGTTTTATAGTATATACCTATTTAATTCTAGAAGTTTTCCTACTAAAATTTTTCCTGTAAGCCTTAAAATCTTGGTTGTGGGCCTTTCGTTTAAATTCAAAATTTTCAATATTTTAATTTTGCGCAAGGGAATTGCACTTTTGCCTTCACATCTATATTTACAAAGGCTTCTATTATCATATCACAATGACAGTTTTGCAATTCCCTTGCGCAAAATTGAATTAATCAAATTTAAGTTTTAAGAATTTAAATTTTGAATTTCATCCTTAATATTTTATTTATTAATATTTTCTATTATATACCTTCACTTGAACACCACATAGTATGACTTGAAATACAAAACTTTAAAAGAAAAAAAAATTAGCGTATTGAAATGGTTTGCACTTTACAATCGACTGAATAATGCTCTATAATATTCCGCGACATAAACCGGATTAAAACATTGAAAGGAAACAAACAGAAGCGAGTGCTGTTTACTAATTGATTTGCCATATTATGTAGATTATTTTAGCCACTAAAAAAAGTAAAAATACCCAAAAATCAAAAATAGAGTTTTGAGCGGTGTTAGTGAGGAGATGGCCCCAGTGTGCGACGGGTCTCAGTACGGACCGGGAGCACAGGCGAACCGGGGATATTTTTTTTAATGAGTTTTTGTTTATGGTATATAACTTCATACTAGTGTTTAGTCATTATGTTTAGTCCAAGTGTGTTATTTGTCCAAGACATGAAGATGAAAAAGTCAAGAAATCCTGCACTAAATGTGGAAAACCTTCATGTACTGAACATCGAGTAGAAATTTGTAAAAATTGTTTTTTTTTTTATAATATCATATGTTAAATTTCTGTTTTTATATTCTTGTCTATTATATATTTGTCAAATACCACTCACTCATTTAACACGAAATCTCAGAAACCACCGAACGGATTGGAATGAAATTCGATATGTAGATTCCACTAGGGCCGTAGGTGCTCGCTAAGAAAGGAATTTTAAAAAATCGGCCTGGATAGCGGCTAACTCACGAAAAATGTGATTACAATTTTTATTGGGTGATTAATAATAGATTAATTGTCATATGGTATTTGGAGATAAGCTAAGTAAAAAATTGGTTAGATGTCTAAGCCGCAAACTTTGACCACAAATTAAGTTCCTTATAGTTGTAAACAAACAAAAATACGATCGATGTCGAAACATTATAATATTGGTACTTTCGGTGAACTTATGGTACCTGCAGAGGTTACTTACAACTTACAAGTTTGAGTTGTTTCGTGACGAGAAGCTAGTAAAAGACTTATGTTAAAGAGGAGGTTAAAAGACTTATGTTCCCTGGTGATGACATGTAAGGCAAGTTCGATGCAGGGACAAAAAACACATAAGAATCAATAGTTCTATCAAGTGTATGATTCTCTTTAGTATCGTATCATGTTCTACCATGGAGAAGAAAGGTGCAGTATTAACATCCCTCAGCGTGACCCAAACACCAATACATCACTTAAGAAAACTGTGTCTGCAGCTGATTTTTACGCCTAAATGTTAGTGGAGCGAGGAGGTAAAGAACCTTATTTACTTTAATTTCGAAATCCGCTCAACCAATTTATGCTTGATATGTACGCAAAAATAGAAAACAGAAAGACTAAACTTTCTTCAAAAAAGTTGAGACTATATTTACTTAAAGTATGCCATAAGAAAAGCTGATGGTCTGGTATCAGAGCTGGGTAAGATGGTAGTGCTGCCTCGAAGCTTCACTAGAGGACTATCAAAATAATATAAAATTAACTTTTGCAAATTGTCAAATTTACTTATTGAAGTTATTCTAAGAATGATATTCTTAAGGTTTATTTAAGTAATAATAATTATCAACGTTAAGCTTAACTTTTATTAATTTAAGTTGTCTTCATCCTAATGATATTTAACCGTAGCGGAGCAGGGTACTTTCAGCTAGTATTAATATAAAATGTTCAATGTGTTACTCTTTACGCACTCAATTAGTTTTTCAACATCCAATTGAAAAATTAAAATAAAAATTGAATCAAATTTAAACGTAGAAAAAGAACTGGAACTGGGCAAAGGCATTGCAGCACTGCACTGTCGGAGTCGGAAAGTAAAGTATACTACGAAGGAGACACGGTCAGACACGTGCCGGCTCCGACAAAATATTCTTTTCGAGAAATGTCGTAATCTATTATATATTTGTCAAATACCACTCACTCATTTAACAAGAAATCTCAGAAACCACCTAACGGATCGGAATGAAATTTGGTATATAGCTTCCTCTGGGGCCGTAGGTGCTCGCTAAGAAAGGAATTTAAAAAAATCGGCCTGGATAGCGGCTAACTCACGAAAAATGTGATTACAATTTTTATTGGGTGATTAATAATAGATTAATTGTCATATGGTATTTGGAGATAAGCTAAGTAAAAAATTGGTTAGATGTCTAAGCCGCAAACTTTGACCACAAATTAAGTTCCTTATAGTTGTAAACAAACAAAAATACGATCGATGTCGAAACCTTATAATATGGTACTTTCTTGGAACTCATGGTGGCTGCAGAGGTAGATCCTTTTAAGTTTGAGTTATTTCGTGACGAGAAACTATTAAAAGACTTATGTTAAAGAGGAGGTTGAAAGACTTATGTTCTTTGGTGATGACATGTAAGGCCAGTTCGATGAACATATTTCTTACCAGCAACCCCCCAACATTGCTTCACCAGTGGCTTCGTCCCCAACTACTTCATAAAACTCTTCATAAACATAACGAGTATATCAAGGACTTCAGAGTTGCTGTTGAGTCTGTTCCCAAAGATCTACACTATTTCCAGGTATATCAGTGCTGACAAAAAGGCTTCAAATGTTCACTGAGGACATGACAATACTCCTACCGCTAACGATGTTGCTGTCTTGATTGTTGGCCAGGTGTTTGAAAAGCGAGACATTGTTCTCCACAGCAGGGACAAAAAACTGATAAGAATTAGTGAATTTTATCAAGTGTGTGATTCTCTTCAGTATCGTCTCATGTTCTACCATGGAGAAGATGGGTACAGTATTAACATCCCTCAGCGTGACCCAAACACCAATACACCACTTAAGAAAACTGTCTGCAGCTGATTTTTACGCCTAAATGTTATGAGGTGAAGAACCTTATTTACTTTAACTTCGTAATCTCCTCAACCAATTTATGCTTGATATGTAAGCAAAAATAGCGTAAAGCTGAAGGCTTCACCACGTATTTTGGTAGGTGGATGAAGGCTCGTGACACCCTCGATTCACCATCCTGACCGGACCTAGAACCCCCATCTCTTTTCAGTCACCTACCCAGCCATGAGTCTGAGTTAGGCTTAACAGGGCCCACCCGGATCGTAGAATCCTTCGAGAAGGTGAGAGTGGAGTTGAGAAGGAGAGGCTATGTGACCAGGGGTCATAACATCGCATCACCTCCCCTTGGGAGTAAAGTTTGTTCGGCTTGGAAGGCTAAGGTGGGCTGGACACCTTGCGAGGATGGATGAGGGTTCCATTCCAAGGAGGACATTGCTGGAGGAACTTCATGGAACCAGGCGAAAAGGAACACCCAAACTGCGTTGGCGAGACGGTGTTGCGCATGATGCCCGGACATTGCTCGGTGTGCGTAACTGGATGGTGGCAGCGCAGAACCGGGACATATGGCGTGGGCTGATAGAGGAGGCCTTGACTCAGTAATGAGTTGTTGCGCCGCTGATGATGATGATGATGATGTAAGCAAAAATAGAAACAGAAAGACTAAACTTTATTCGAAAAAATAAAAAAAAGGTGAGAAGTTGAGACTATATTCACTTAATGTATGCCATAAGAAAAGCTGATGGTCTGGTATCAGAGCTGGGTAAGATGGTAGTGCTGCCTTGAAGCTTCACTGGAGGACTATCAAAATAATATAAAATTAATTTTCGCAAATTGTGAAATTTACTTATTGGAATTATTCTAAGAATGGAATTCTTTAGTTTTATTTAAGTAATAATGATTATCAACTTTAAAGCTTAAAACTTTTACTAATTTAAGTTGTCCTTAATCCTAATGATATTAAACCGTAGCGAAGCGGGGTACTTTCAGCTAGTGTCTTATATATGTAATATCTTGAAACCTTAATGTCAAATAAGGCCCTAATAAGGCGATTTTTGGTGTAGTTTTGATTTTTGGTAATATGTGGTTTTTTGGAGTGCTGAACACGAACCTGATGTTTTCCAACAAACATTTTTAAGGGGAAACGCTCCCCCCCAAAAAAAGGACGTTATTTAGCTTTTTCTAAAATAACTCAGTAAATATATGTTTTATTCGAAAATTACCTATTTATAAAATTAAAGAGGATAAAATTTCCAACATGAAAATCGTGGGTGCATTACGATAAGTCTGGCATTATTATGTTGTTTTGGAGAAAAGGAAGCAAACTGGAGTGGAGCTAGTCATGAACATAGCCAACATCGGTCGTCTTGTCTCAACATCTTGTCTACAGGTTACGTTTTGTCCTATCAGTTCTCGCAAAATGATGCTTCTGCCACCAGTTCCTCAATCTGACCTCGGATTTCATTTCGATTCGACATGACGTACGTTTTGCTGTTTACGCGCCACGTCTTACTGGATAGGATATTTCCCGTCCGACTAGGGTTGCCATCTCCTAAAATACAAAAGCCGGACTTGGCGCTGTATTAAGCCGGACATTTGCCACAAAAGCCGGACATTATCTTTAAAAGCCTAAGGCTACACCTACATTGGATCCATGTCCCGACCGTCCCAGATATTCCGAGAACTCCTAATTCGCAGACCGGCGGATGGTCGCAAAACAAGTGCCTACATTGGTTCGGGTTCAGACGGCCGCGGCCGGCCGTCCAGAGACAATTTTAAATCATTTCAATCGAGTCGAAGCTGTTCCATGACAATACGAACGCATAAGGCATCAAAATTAATAATAATTACTGCTAATGTTAATAGTAGTTATTACGTTCATTATAATTTATTACTTTATTTATAAGTTTTTTTTTTTGTTTTGATACACGCCATCACAAATAAATATAAATATTCATTACCTTTTAAAAAAAAAATTATTATAATCAACAAAAATTAACTTTTCTTTTATGTTAGAATATAAAGTTAATTTAACATATATAATAGCTGTTTCATGGCAATATTAAGGAACATAGCACTAACGTTAATAACTACTAGCATCCCCCGTCGCAGTTTCGCATAATTTAATATATAGTATATAATATATATAATTTTATATATAAAATATATATATATATATATATATATATATATATATATATATATATATATATATATATCAAAAATTTATTTTTGTCGACCCTTAGAAATTATATAATTAACTGTTTTACAATAATAGGGTTTTTGGTCCTTTATATAAATAAAGGACCAATTTATATAAAGGACCAAAAAACCCGATTATTGTAAAACAGTTAATTATATATATATATATATATATATATATATATATATATATATATATATATATATATATATATATATATATATATATATATATATATATATATATAAATATATATAATATATTTATATTAATATACTATCTATATAATTTTAACTAATTGATGATTTTAATTTTTTTTAAATTATAAATTTAACTAATTGAAGGTTTTTTGTTTATCGAAAAAAATCTTGTATTGAAGTATGCAAATCGGCATTATTTTTCAAAGATATTTTCATGCATATTAGTAATTTTAACCTGGTTAAAATTGTATTCATTGGGAGTTCGAAGATTGCGTAAAATCGTAACTCGAAATACAATTTTTAATTTTAATGATTTCATCTTGTTAGTTTTTAATATCTATAAATTATCTATCCATAAAAGTTATATTAAATTAAACTTTTATTATTTTATATTTTGAAGAGAAAAGATTTGCCCAGTCGGGATCCCGACTGGGCAAATCTTTTCTCTTCAAAATAAAAAATATATTAATCAACAACAATTAATTATTTCATAATTTTATTATTTTAAATTTAGCTATTGCTAAATCTTCTTATAACCAACAATGTGGGTTAAATTTAGTATAATTAGTAATTTTAGTGGTTACTGATCTCAAACAAAAAATGCTTGTCCTTTTATATAATATTATAGATTACTGCTAATGTTATTAGTATTTATTATGATAATAATAATTTATTACGTTATTCATTTTTATTTTTTTAATGTATTTACACGGCAATAAATGTAAATATTCATTATGTAAAAAAGAATTATTATAATAACTTCTTTAATGTTACAATATTCTTGATCAGGTGATAATATCCATAATACGTTTATTGATAACAGCTAATATTCCCCCAGACAAGGCTAATTTCTTACTAGATCAATTAATATACCATTGTCTATTGCCATTTAAATGTCCTGACGGCCGAAAACTGGAATAAAACCAAACAGGTTTGGTTCTGAAATGGGAGACGGTCGCTGACTGACTGAGGATTAAGAGACGGTCGCTGACTGACTGGAGATTATCGGGCCCAATGTAGGCACTCCTTATATAAAGCTCGTGTTTGTTTCTATTTCCTCTGCTGGTTTGCGAATTAAGAGTTCTCGGAATAACTGCGACGGTCGGGACATGGATCCAATGTAGGTGTAGCCTAACATACCTTACATAAAGCCGGATGTACGTTTTTAAAGTTGGAATTAACTTCAATAATAATAAAGTCTGTGAAGATAAGTTACATAATTTATATTACAGGTTTATGTTTTTAGTTATAACATTAACCACTTATTTATAGTCCTATCCTTAATCTTTTGATCTTTATGTATGATATAATAATTAACAACTACCTGAAACATTTTCAGTCTTCTATATACTTCACTTATATAAAACAAAAACAAAAATAAATAAATTACAGCTCCACTTTGGCAGTAAACTAATAATTTTGATTATACAAATATAAAAATATATTCACTATTCTAAGGAGAAAACAAAAAGATTAAAATTAAAAAGCCAATTGTAAAGAAATCTCAAATGTTTCTAAAAATATTAAAAATCTATAAATTCTTAGTTGTATTTTGCTTTTTCACCTACTTTATCCAAAACATCGTTTTCCTTAGAAATCATATCATAAATTTCTGCACATGTTAATTTTAAATTGCATAATATGAACATCATCTGTTCAATTGTTTCTGTTTGCAATTTATCGCGTTCCTTTGCCCACTGGGCATTAATCAAAGAAAAAAACTCTTTCAACGTTGACGTTATGGCATAGAATCGCAAAACAGTATTCTTCCAATTTTAGTAGTTCAGAATTAAATTCTTCATTATGAAATGATCTAAAATAAGCAGTCCACTTTTTATGTGCCGAAAGTTTTTTAAAATCTTTTATGAAATTCTGCCATTGGTCAAAAAGTTTACTAAATTAGTCATAAAGGTAAGAGGAGTGGGAGTTTGCAAGATCTGAACACAGTGGCATTTCCGCCACGCCATAAGATTGCTACATTCAAGACGAAAAAGCCTAATAAATGCCGGACAGGCCGGACACACAAATATTTGGCTGGGCACAGCCGTAAAAAGCCGGACAAATGGTAACCCTATGTCCGACAAAACGTATATTCAGTTAAGTTACAGTAGCTATTAGAATTATCCCAATGAAAGAACAAGAGGTCTTATATATATAAGACAATCTTGAGGAGGTCAAACGTAAAGATCTTAGGGCACCATGAGACAGGTATTTTCTTGTTTAGGAGAAGAAAAGAAGTCCTGGCAAAAGAGAGAAAGGAAAAAAAAAAAAAAAAAAAAAAAAAACTGAACGGCCGTGAAAGAGAAAAAAGAAAAAAAAAATATGCGACTTCCATTCTACAGAGGATCGGGAAGAAGGGAGAACCCTCCTTCCACTGATCTCATAAAAACAATCTACCGGGATGGGGCGTCTCAACGATCCGCTTCCTACTGGAGCGGATAAAATATATAGAGAGGGGGTAAGAGAGGGGACAAGAGAGGAAAACTTTTTAAAAGAAGATTCGTTTTACAGCTTGTGAAGAAGATATCATCAGCACAAAATTAATAAAATAAAATAAAAATATTTCTTAACCCTGATGACAGAGCAATATTGTCCAGACCTAAATGTCCCAACATTTCACCGTTAACTCTTCAACAATGCTTAACAATAATTTAAGTCTGGTTAAAAAAAAAAAAAAAAAAAAAAAAAAAAAAAAAAAAATCAATCACACCAAATCACAGCTACATCACCTTTGCACTCAGTCTCTTACAGATCTTGTCAGCAATATTTTCGGAGTTCCTGGTCAATACTATTAGACACTTATTTTGCAGTTCCGATTAATGGGCCCTAGAGTGCTGCTGACACATTTAGAGCACGGATTTGACGCGTTTCGTTTTCGATAGTTGTATAGGGAATGGATAGTCTGCCTGCGCATCGTAAAAGTAAGGTAAAATATTTGTGATAAAAAATAAAACTGACCCAACATGGAATAACACAAATTGTATTCTATTATTAATAATAAGCGTAATATACAAATCGCAGACCATTTGAGTGGGTGGGACAATCCTCAAGATATCATAACCAGACCACCCAAAATATGTTTTTTAAAAAGAAAAAAAAATATTTTTGACGCATGCTGAAAATTTGTTATTTGTTTTTAAGGGCAAAAAAACTGCTATGGTTATTATTGCCCATATACTCCGACTTAACTACACCGGCCCGCATTGCAACAATAACAATAATAAATTTATGATCAAATTATATTAATCTCAACTATAAATACGATTTACAAAATATTAAAAAAATAAATAAAAAATAAAGTTAATAATGAATAAAGTAAAAAACATAATCTAGTTATATAATCTAATTTTCTTGATAAATTCTATGGTACTACAAATGTAATGTTCACTATCGCCAAGAACATACAGAGCTGACGAGGTACACTACATTTATCCATATCTGTCCAGTACTGAGGACACCCCTCTAAGATATGTCTCGCCGTTAGAGTAACTCTGCAGAGTTGACACTGAGGGGATCTCACCTGGCCATCAGGTAGTCGTGTGTTAAACGACAGTGCCCAATTCTGAACCGTGTGATAATGACTTGCTTAGTAGCACCTCAGGCTATGGCTCATTGTGCCTTACATGACTTCCCCCTGCTGAAAATTTAATAGCGTGTCAGGTACGTTTTTTAAATAATAATTTAAAAATCCCTCTTCATTTGAGTGGTGGGACAAGCCTCAAGATATCACAACCAGATCGCCCCAAATATTTAAAAAAAAAAAAAAAAAAAAAAAAATTTTTGACCCATGCTGAAAATTTAATAGCGTATCAGGTACATTAAAAAAAATCATAATAAAAAATAGCCAGATCATTTCAGTGGTGGGACACGAAACCAGACAGCACAGATATGTGAACTAAGCCATCGAATATGTGACGTTTCTCATCCAGATTTGAAGAGCACTTTTAATGAGATGGATATGTCTTTTGGGTTGGGGTCATTACTTTTTTGGTCACACTCAACAATGCGTAACATTTTTTTTACCCTCAAAAATTTAACTTTTGGACACGTTTTCCTAGCAGAAATTTAATGGAGAATTTTTTTTTTTATGTAACATTTGTCGCTATGACCAACCGTTTAGGAGCTATATTGCTTTGAATAAAAAAAGTCATGTTTGAAAGCCTTACACCCTCGCTACTTTGTTTATTTAATAATAATTATTAATTGTTAATTTAATTAAATTATTAATTTATTTTAAATTAGTTATTAATTTAATGTAATTGAATTCGAGTAGAAGGAGAAAAAAAGTAAAAAATTAAATATTACAAAATTCTCATTACAAGTCATGTTAAGTCCTCTATAACTCATTCACAGTATTAAGTGGATAATGATAAAAATTTTAAAAGTTATACGCTGACGTATTGTAATTTTATGAGTATATTAACTTTTACTACAAAGTTCAAAAAGAAATATCTTGCCATTTTTATTTATCTTCCCTGCCTCCTTCATCTATTAGCTATGCCTTCAGATTCGCCGACTCAAACCAATGCCTCCTTGAGCGGTCTTCCTTTTTCTTTCCGGTCTCCATTCTAAAATTCTCTTTTTACACCAAGTTCTTCCCCCAATCTCATTACATGTCCAGGCCCATTCTACGGGATGATATATTAGTGGCGTGAAGGATATTCTTTGTTTGATATTTTTATTTTTGTTGTCTAAGTTTGGCGATAAGTACTCCCTGGACACGGTTATCATAATCCTCACCTCTACTGATCGATTTCTAGGAATAGATGTTCCTTAGAACAGCTTACCTTTATTGCCTAAAATTCTGTTAATTGTCCGAGAAAAAAATAAAATAATAACATTTCCCCACTCTTATGATAAATGTATTCAAAATTTATGATTTAAAATAATATCAGAAACAAAGCCAAAATTTACTAATGACAATTTACAAGTATATTACGTAAGGAGAAATAAAAAAAAAGGCCTTATTCACATTAAGGCTGCCAGTTCTCAGCTGTGACTTGTGAATCAAAGATTTGAATGCCGAATTTTGTGTGGGTAGTAGGGACCTATAATTGTGTAAAACTTGAGTTATAGCCGCCAATGGGCATTGGTCGCCGAGGAAAAAAAAAAAAAAAAAAAAAAAAAAAAGATATATATATACATATAAGAATCACGTTTTATTTTTACTTTTTCTCAGCTCTCAGTCAAGATAGAGAAATAATTTTTTTCACGTGAAATTGTAGTTTTGTATGCCTTCTCTTTACCGCAACCAAAACCTGATCAATAATCTCTTTAATAATAATATCAGGTTTTGGTTTAAACATGAAATCCTGCATTAATTTCCAGATAATGGGTTTTGGTTGTAATAAAGAGATAGCAAACAAAACTACTATTTTATGAAAAAATTATTTCATATGATTATATGAGAACCGGCAAGTTACTAGCAGCCTTATTGTGAAAAAGTCCTTTATAATCTAACAAGGGGACGTTTGGAGTTGTAACCCACAGATTTGAATGCCGATTTGTGTGTGGGTAGTAGGGACCTATAATAGTGCAAAACTAGAGTTATAGCCGCCAATGGGCACTAGGAGCCGAGAAAAAAAAAAAATATATGAAAATCACGTTTTATTTTTTTTCTCAGCTCTCAGTCAAGATAGAGCAATGATTCTTTCACGTTTAATTGCAGTTATGTATGATATTTGATATAAAAATACTTCCGTTATCATGACACCACCCGGCTTTAGAGTGCTCCAAAACTCTAAAAAATGACGAAATTCCAAGAAAATCCGCTATAAATCAGTGAACATTTTTGGCCGTTAGAAATTGTTTATGAAATCTCAACTTCAAATCAAAAAATGATTTTGATAAAATTTCACATATAGGGGTTTTAGGGTGCGTTAAATCGAGATTTGAGGTCATTTGTTCATGAAAAAAAATTTCCACTGATTTATAGCGGATTTTCTTGGAATTTCGTCATTTTTCTAGAGTTTTTGAGCACCCTAAAGCCGGGTGGTGTCTTGAGCATAACGGAAGTATTTTTATATCAAATATAATACATAACTGCAATTAAACGTGAAAGAATCATTTCTCTATCTTGACTGAGAACTGAGAAAAAAATAAAACGTGATTTTCATATTTTTTTTTTTTTCTCGGCTCCTAATGCCCATTGGCGGCTATAACTCTAGTTTTGCACTATTATAGGTCCCTACTACCCACACACAAATCGGCATTTCAATTGTTCACACCTCTATGATAAAATTAACTGTTTAACTTACTTTAGTGGATGTCTTCATAAAATTCATCATCTTAGAAAACAAAAATGTTTGTTTACCTCTGCAGCATGTCGCTACTTGACTATAATCAATTTTGTAATAAAATGTAAAAGCGTTATTTTAAATCCGGTCGGGACGGGAACAGCCAGAAACATTGAAGAAGTCTGGGGCGATGGCTGCGTAATAAGAGGCTAGGAAAGATGTGCTGAGAGCTATCGTAAAAAAAAAAAAAAAAACTTGCAGAGAATCTTTTATTGGGCGAATCAACCGTCGCACATCACCACAAGACAATCGAAAAGATGAAATGCACATGCGTTTCTGCATTAACTGATCGCCGAAAAGCTACCGTTATGAAGTTTGAACTCACGAAAATTATTTAAGCTTGGATACGAGAGTCGGCATCATCCACCGAACCTATCATACCGGCATCATACCCGATCCTCCTTTAAACCTCCTTTTTTGAGACACCTGGACTACTTTGTATGGAATAACATATTTCATAATAAAAATTCTGTATAAAATGCGTTTTGGGATTTTGTTTACATGAGATCCACATACAAGACTAAAACGACAAGAAACAGTCCGTTGTTATAGACTACTTTAACATTCACTCCACAACAGTTCTTGACTTCCAACAAGTAACAAATACTAAATCATTTACTACTCACATTACTCAGTTATTAGACCTATTTGTAGATACGGATTTGAGCATTGTGACTCCACTAAACCTCATAATTCTTCTCGTATCCAATCCCCACAATCCAAAATCCTTCATAATACACTCCATGCTCAAAATTATGTCGAAAACAAACTCATTCATAAAGATCTTAATGTCACATATGTTGCTGAATTAGACCAAACCAAATACCAATCTTCTCATAGTACACTTCATTCACACTTAATTCCATTAGTCTCCCAACTTGTTTCACACACAATTCCTTCTAATGTAGAACTTTTATTGAAGTGTTACAAGTTTTTTATTATTATTAAAATTTACAATATAAACATAAAAATACATCAAGTAAATATGATGATGATTAAAATGACACGTCACTTGTTTTTAAAGCAACTTACCATTGGTAGCACTTCTACAGGATCTATATAATGAGGTACTATATTAGAAGGTCTCGAGGCCATCTTCTTTTCAGGCGCCTCAGAGGGTTATCTGGAATGGATTGAGAAGCAAGTTGTGACACTAATGGATTTGAATGGTTGTGGAGTTTGCTATGAAAGGATAGATATCTGGTTTGAGCTAAGTCAGAAACGTAAGGTATATTAAGATCTTTGTGGATAAGTTTGTTTGTGACGAAGTAAGGAGCACTTAGGATTTTTCTAAGGATTTTGGATTGTAAGGATTGGATACGAGATGAATTGGATGGTTTAGTGGAGCCCCAAAGCTCAACTCCGTATGTCCAAATTGGTCTAACTACTGTTATGTATATGAGTCTTTTGTAATTGATTGGGAGGTTTGAACGTTTGTCAAGTAAATGTTGAAGTGGTCGAAAACGACGGGCTGTTTCTTGTCGTTTTAGTCTTGTATGTGGATTCCAATGAAGACGTTTGTCCAAGTGGAGTCCTAGGTAGCGGATCTGTTCAACGGGGATTAGTGGGACATCATTAAAGGATAATGTAGGACCGGAAGTCGTAGTTTTATGACGAGGAGTAAAGGTGATTTCATGGGATTTATTTTGATTCTCCATTTTCGACATCATTATTGAAGGTTTGTGATATGAAATTGGAGTGTCTAGGAGGCAAGAAAGGGATCATTGTTTACTGATAACACACAAGTGTCATCAGCATACGTGGTGAGGATGGTGCTAGGATTTGTGGGGATGTCAGCTGTATACACCGTGTAGAGGATTGAACCTAGGATACTTCCTTGAGGAACACCTGCAGATTGGGTAAAGAGAGAGGAATAGGAAAAGTTATGACTAACTTTAAAATTTCTATCACTGAGGTAGGAGCGGAGAATAAGTAAATATAGTGTTACAAGTGAATAGTTTTTCACTAGTTATTTACATTATTTACTTCGGATCGGATTGTTTTATGTGAGTTAGTACATGGATAATCTTGGTGAGCTTAAATAGGTCTAATTACAATAATGTTAAAGAGTCATTTGAAATTGATCATTTAGGCTTTGTATGAGGATCATAAGCAATATATTTGTCCAGATAGAGGTTCCTAACTCTTGAATCTTTTCAACTAGGATATTTGAAATAAGAAACTTTTTCTCAACGCCCGATTCCTTTCCTAACCTTTGTGATGTGTCGAAGGCCAGTTACCAAGTTCCCAAGTTGGTCCCTGCGGGGTTTGTTAATCAGAGAGTTAGCATGACTTCTTCGCGTGACTCCATCTCGCGGAGGGTGGGCCAAACCTAGGGCTGTTGTCCTGCGGCTTTTCCACAGCCCACAAAATCTTCATTACCCCTCTCTCAGTTATTCGGGTATATTGATCCGAACAAGTGCGTATGGTTATTCAGTTAGGTATACTGGATTATTCATTTTGATTTTTTGCACATAAACACTAATCTTGCAATTGGTATCTTGTAGAATTATCTTATAGAAGTATGCAATTAGGATTTATGAATTAATAGAATTAATAATAATTATAGTGGCATAGAAAAATACAACTCTAAAGATTAATCATGATCAATAAACTATAAATTGGTGAAATTTGACATATTAACTTTTGGCAAATAGCCACAAATATGTTATATGTGCTGATGTATTGAAAATTTTGTATGTTTTAAAACTGATGATGAATGTTTAACATTCGAAACTAGTTTTCAAATAAAATAATTCCAACAAAAGTGACAATTAATTTATAAATTCTAATTAAGATGTTTTTCTTAAGTCATACATTGTTGATTTATATTTTTTGAGAGGTGTAAATAACCAAATAAAGTTAAAAAATAAACTAAATTATAATGTATAAATCTAATGTTACTGATTACCTGATCCCCAATCCACTATTTAACCTTGTATACAAAATTAGTAGGAAACAGGACATCGCAGAGACAGGAATTCCAATAAATCCAAATCTGGTAATAAAAGATACTAGGGGACACTAGTCGTTATTAATAGTTAATTTATTAAACTGATTTCCATCTGCAATCGATTATATTCGGAGGAAATATCGATTATTGTTTCTAGCCACTCGACAATATGATCAGAAGCATACAAGTGTAACTAAATAAACTAAATAGACAGTACAGATATATCCATACTAATAAATAAATGACAAAACATTTTTCAATTAGGATCGATGAATTAATTACATCTGTTGGAATAATTTCATTAGAATACAAGTTTCGAATGCTAAATATTCATCTTCAGTTCTAAAACATACAAAATTATCAACAATCAACTCTACGTTACATAGACTGACTATATATATTGAAGATTTCAAAAATGTAAGACAAAAAATCAAATATTGGTACTCACCCGAGGAGATCTAACAGATATGTGAAATATATCAATCGTGGAAAGTGGAAGGGCCAGGTAGGGTACAATTTTGAAAACAATTTAAAATGTGATATTGGAAATGTTTATCTGGTCATTTAAACAAAAATATGGATCGGTTTTAAACGATTTTATTATTTTTAATGTTTCATAAATATTTCATTTTAGGCTATTTTATACTTGATGTATAATTTTCACTCCCGATTCTTTATTGAATTCATGGTTATTCTCATTAAGATGGACAGCGAAATTTGAGTTTTAGGTCTTATTAGTGTCTGCTCTTGTACTCTTTAATTTACCGATCGTCCAGTTTTTACCATGTATTTAGCTTCACAGTCATTACATTTTAGTTCGTATACACCGCTTTTTTGGAAAGGGTCTATTTTGTCTTTGGTTTTTGTATTTATTATCCATGTAACAAAATGTTGATGTTTTGAAAAAAAAAAATTATGTTTTAGAACTGAAGATGAATTTTTAGCGTTAGAAACGTTTTCGTCTTCTAATAAAATAATTCCAATAGAAGTGGCAATTAATTCATCAATCCTAAATTGTATTGATCCTTCTATACCATCATGGTGTACCTCAAGTGAAACTTTTTTTCGTTTCTGATCACTAACCACGAATACTACTGAACCAATCTTTACAGAATTTTAATTACATCATCTTCATAGTTTAAGGAAGGTTTAGCAATAACAAAATTTACTTATTTTCAATTAAATTTTTATTAAAAATCAGATAGATAATTAGATCTCGGTTTGAAAGTTTGAAAATCGGCCTATAGGTGGCAGGCACCATTCTGCAAGAGAGGTTACCATTCTGGAAATTAAATGCTATGGTGTTATTTAAAGCTGGAAATCGATAATAAAATTTATTTTCTAATAAATTGTTATTAAAAAAAGAGATAAATTTGTTATACGAAACGTGGATCTTTAACGTGATCTTCAACCACCTAATCTGTGCAATGGTAACGGGTTTAAAAAATACAGCTATGAGTGAAAATATTATTTAGGCTATAATTCTCACAGAGCGAGCGACTAGAGAAACCTCATTTATTCCTAGAATTCCCATAACTCTTCCTAATGTACCATATCGATTCAATCGATTAAAATTTTCAATTAAAGTTTCTTTTGTTACAATTACCAATTCGCAAGGCCAGACTTACAAAAACGTTTGTAATTTGTTCGTAACGTTGTTCTATCACAGTCCATTGTATGTAGGAATTGCTAGAACTAGAAATCCTAAAATGATTGTTACAATATCTGGAGACAAAATTCGAAATGTAATTTATTCGGATGTCTTATGAATTCATTTTTTTTTTTCTTTTTTTTTTGCATGCTTTCTACAATATAGACCATTCAATGAGTGCTGAAATGAGGGACGTAGAGTGCGTGAAATATGCGATAATTTTTGACTTTACAGCTTCGTTAGGAGATAAACATACTTAAAGTCCCCACCCCTGGGGGGTGAGCTAAGGGTGGGGGAGAGGGAAGAAAGTCCCAATTTTGTGTTTTTCGATTATATCTCAAAAACGGTGGACTCCAGAAAAATATGTAGTCCAGTCAATGAGTGGTGAAATGAGGGGTGTAGAGTCCATGGAATATGCGAATATGTTAGACTTCATAGCTTCGTTAGGAATAGTACATAATCAAAATTTTATATATAGGTTCTTATAGCAAATTTAAGGAGCTTTCAGATAAAAAATAGAAATTTCGGATCGAACAATTAGTTTCGGAATGAGTATCAATAAACGTGTTTTTTCAGAGAAGTGCGACCCCAGATAAAGAGTGGCGAAATGAGGGGTGTAGAGTGCATGAAATATGCGATAATTTTTGAATTCACAGCTTTGTTGAGAATAGTTAGAAGGTGTATATATTAAAAGTCCCCGCCCCTGGGGGGTGAGCTAAAGGTGGGGGGAGGGGGGAAGGTCCGAATTTTGTTTTTCGATTATATCTTAAAAACTGTGGACTCTACAAAAATATGTAGCTGATCGAAATTAAAGCTCATCAAATTTCCTATAAAATTAATTATATACGTATTCCTAGAAATTCTAACGGTTTTCGAGATATACGTTATTAAAAATCGACAATTTTAGGAATAAAAAAAATGTATACCTCATTTTTTGTTAAACATTTGCTTCAAATACCAGAAACGTATATATGAAATTAAAGTAAATTTAATGGCCTACAATTTTGATTCTGACGTTCTTTCTGAGAAAAGATTGTGGAAGGTAATATAAGCAAAAGTTTGACAAAAAGTGAGGTGACATTTGTTTTTTCCCGAAAATCACCTATTTTCAATAACGTATATCTCGTAAACGGTTAGAATTACGACAAATTTATATATAATAAATTTTATAGTGAATTTAATTAGCTTTTATGTTTATTTGAGACATATTTTTCTAGAGTCAACAGTTTTCGAGATAATATGGAAAAACCAAAAAAAAGGAACTTCTCCCCTCCCCCCCACTGTTAGCTCACCTCCCAGTGGCTGGGACTTTTAGTATGTTTACCTTCCAACTATTCCTAACGAAGCTATGAAGTCAAAAATTATCGCATATTCCATGCACTCTACAATGTGTTTATTGACTGGAATAATGCTACAAATCAAAAATAAAGCTAATTAAATTTCCTATAAAATTAATAATATACATATTTCTCAAAATTTCAACGGTTTTCCAGATAAACGTTATTAAAAAATGATAGTTTTAGAAATAAAAATAATGTTTACCTCACTTTATGTAAAACATTTGCTTCAAATACCAGAAACCTATATATGAAATTAAAGTGAATTTAATGCTCTACAATTTTTATTCTGTCATTTTTTCTGAGAAAAGATCATGGAAAGTACTCGAAGCAAAAGTTTGACAAGATGTGAGGTAACATTTGTTTTTTTCCCGAAAATCACCGATTTTCTATAACGAATATCTTGAAAACGGTTAGAATTGCAATAAAGATAATAAAGAATCAATTTTGTAGCAAATTTAATTAGTTTTAATGTTTATTTGGACCATATTTTTCTAGAGTCAACCGTTTTCGAGATATAATCAAAAAACCAAAACAATTGAACTACTCGTTTCCCTCCACTGTTAGCTAACCCCTCAGGAGCGGGGACTTTTAGTATGTTTACCTTCTGACTACTCCTAACTAAGCTATGAAGTCAAAAATTATCGCATATTTCATGCACTCTACAATGTGTTTATTGACTGGACTAATATAGTATTTTTTGTCAATATATAAAACTTGAATTATTGGTCAAAATTATCGTTAAGTTCTCAGCTTCGAGAGCGGGCGAATTCGGGATGCTCGTAAATTAATAAATGTAATGTAGGCATCGACAAAAAAAAATATCTTTTATCAAGAGCTATATAAGAAGTTTATATGTGATTGGTAAGCTGAAAATAATTTCTTGCAAGACTTCAGTGAAAAAAATTACCACTAACTCCATAATTCCCAACAGGTAACATTAAAATTAAAAAAAACAACTGATAACATCATTCTATCATAAAACTGATATTTTAAAGAAAGCAAAACGTTATAATAGGATATCCATGTTTAATAATACCTGAAGATAGTATGGAAAATCTATACAACTCGGCAGGAGAGACGCGTTATGTAAGAAAATTAATCGATATTGTGAACCCAACTCAACTCTTGAGTCTGAGTAATATTTTAAGATATCTTGGTCAGCTGCTTGCATAAAAATAAAAATATCCAACGCGCAAGTCCGTTCCTTGTAGATTTTATGTATTTTAACAGCAATGCCTATCTCACTCGTTTAATGGTCACAGGAAATAAGTAAAGTTTTATTATCAATATTCAAAAAAAAAAAAAAAATGAATATCTGTAGTAAACAAGGAAAAATAGAAGTAACTCAATATTTACATAATTAATCTATGACAACTGATGTCAAAACAAATACCTTATTTCTGATACTAAACATTTAAAATATTTTACAGTTATTATTAGTAATCATAAAATAAATAATGAGATAAAAAAAATTCACTATCAAAATTGGACAGAAATTACTTTTTTAAAAATTTTTAATACCAAAGACTTAAACTTCTACTCACAGAACATAAAAAAGTTATTAACTCATAGAAAGAAACGTATATTAGAATAATGGAGAGTATTTTGATTAATAAAAATTATTTTTAGAATATTCATTTTTTATTTTCAATATTTTATAAAAAAAAACCTGCATACATTTCTGTACAAACCAATAGATTAAATATCCGTACAGGTAAACGTTTTAGGGGGACATTTTAGAATTGCTTAAATTCAAAACAAATAAAAAAAAACAGAGAAGAGAGAAAACAACTTTTTTTTTTTTTAATTTTATCTTTCTATTAATACTTGTCATAAAATAATGACAATAAAGTGATATCAATATTTATGGTACTTTATATAGACAAAAAATTCCTCCACTCAAATCCGCCAGTCTCCCAACTTACTTCCCATTATACTCCCGTTAACCACCAAAGGCGTCTGAAAATAAGATGGCCTCGAGACCTTCTATAAAGAAATTTTATTAAAGCACCACCAATGGGTGGTCGCTATAAAAGTTATTGGGGATTTGTCGGTTCGAGATGTCGATTCTCGATTCCGCCGGTTCTTGAGGAAAGAACCAGTATCGAGAATATATTATCTAAAGTCGATTCTTAGGAACCGATCGATACTGTTAGCGATAGTATTGTAATACATAATTATGTAGCTACGATAAATACATCTATTCTTCTTCCTAACGCCAAAAATAAATTAATATAAATATATTTAACATCTTATAATAATCGAGCGGTTTTTCATGAATTAGATCAACGTATAGATTTAATAACATTCTTATGAAAAACATTTCAATTTAATAGTTGGGATTTTAAATGCCGTACTACGGAGCAAGTCGGTGTCCTCAAAAACAATATACAGGGTGAGTATCTCATAATGTAGAAAAAAAAAATTGGGTGAAACTAGATCAAAATACCGCAAACCTTACCTTTCTATTCCAATCCGTTGCAGATATACGATAAATCAAAGACTTTTTTGAGGAAACAACGTTTTTTTTCCATAAAAGCTGTAATATCTCCATTTTGTTGGGTCGCCTGTGGTGTAGTGGTTAGCATAGCAACCTACTAAACCCAAGATCTTGGGTTCGCAGCCAGGCAAATGACCTTAGGATTTTTTAAACGGGGTAAAAAATCCTTAGCTATGCCGTCCTTCGGAAGGGACGTAAAATGGGAACCCGAGCCTGTGCGATGTCAGGTACTCGTTGAAGATCCCTATCCTAATTATACATGGATAGGCAAAATTTAGGAATCCCACCGTTGCATCGTCCGATTAGCCATAACAGCATAAAGTGACGTTAAACAAAATAAACAAACAAATCTCCATTTTGTTTAAATATTTTTCAAATTTTGACCACATTTTCGGATTTAGCATTAAATTTTCTATAAAAGCTGAGTACCTGTAACCTTAAATTTCACAAACTTGGTACCTAAAGAACAGCTTGATCTTCACCTATTTGGGGAAGTCACAATGTCTTATATTACTTCAACGCTCACCGTTTTTCGAAAAAAACTATCCACAAAACGTCAAATCTCACATGAACTTACAAATTTAACAGCTTTTGAATGACATGTAAAAAGTAATGATTCTGTTTCGGCAAGGTAAGGTTTGCGGCATTTTGCTGCATTTTTAGTCTAGTTTCACCCATTTTTTTTTTTTTTTTGTTTTTTACACTAAGAGATACTCACCCTGTGTATATATATCGTTCCTACAAAGTGTAACACTTTATTCAGGCGAGTCCTGGACTATTTAAGAGAGCCAGGCCAAAATACTTCTAGCCCAAGAAATGGAGATGGAAAGTTATTGTAGACGTTCCTGCGCAGTATTGCGGCTTCAGAAAGTTCCAAACACTGAAATTAGGCAGAGAGTGGAAGAAATGGATAGCATTCTCGACAACATTGAGACTATGAGGCTAAAGTGGTTTGGGCATGTTATGATGATGGGAGGGGAGCGATGGCCAAAAAGAATTTTTGAATGGAGTCCGGAAAGAAAACGGAAGAAAGGTTGCCCTAGAAGACGTTGGGTTGAGGGCGTAAAATGGATGGAATGTGTGAGGGAGACTGGTTGGACAGTCAGAATGGATCCAACTTATTTTTGGTGAAGACATAAGACAACTAATTGTAAAAAAAATCTTTGATAATTGATAATTGATAAAATAAAAAACCAAGCATTGGTACTGCAAACGTAAAATTGTTAAGATATGTATTCGCTATTGGAAAATGAAGAAATACTATTTCCAGCTGCTAAGCTAATACTTAAAAAAATTATGCGGCCAGATAATATAGATTATTTTATGTAATAGGTATTTATTTTTAAAAGAATGTATCTGTACCGAAAATCGAGAATTGTAGCGTACATTTTTTGTAGCGACACATCACTGCAAGTTATTGGCATGTTATACTGTATTCATTTCCCCAAACATTTGTAAATTGTCTACAAAATATTATTAAAAAAAAAAAAAAAAAAAAAAAAAAAAAGTTTGATGTTTTAACGAAAAGAACTCGGCTCATATCTTTTCCATTACCAAGATATAATCGATAGGAAATGTAATTGAAAAGAAAAAACCACTCCAGAGAGGGGTCCTTAAATGTTGGGAGCAGGCGTTTCAACAGGAGTAGATCCTGGGGGAGATGGAAAGGACCCTTTCAGGATATTAAAAGAGTTGGGAGTGTTATTGACACCCTGACAGGTTCCTAGTGCCCCCCCCCCCTCTCGCCTGGAATTGATACAACCTTCTCGGTCACATCTTATACAATTCCAGTGAGTCCAAGATATTTCATTTAACACTGGAGGGTGATAATATCTTTTTGTGTGAGACGTCCGGTCAAGCAACCTTCCCTTAAAAAACACATAGGAAAATTCCAAATGAGAAAAACTGTGAAAAACCAAACAACCATTCTATGTATATGTCACCACGAACAAAATAATTTTAAACGAAATATTAATTAAATGATAACTATAGAAAAATATAAAAATAGTAAAAAAAAAAAAATCAGGCGCCCTAAATCTTAACACATGTGATTTCAATTTAATACGTTTAGAATAATAATGAATTAAAAAATAGTTCTGAAAAAATACTATGTCGTAATTAAGTGTATATTTTGCAATGATAAGTTATTTTTTATATTCATATAGTAAACGTATCAGAAGTAATGAATGAAGTAAATGACAGAAGAACTGAAATAATAAAGATAATTTTCAGAATAAAAAAAACAAAAACTGACTTCAAGATTAAATCTAAATGCTCAAACATTCATATTCTTACGTGTAGCTTTAAACTTTTTTTTTTTTTTTTGTTTTCACTTTTTTTTTAAATCCACAGCTGTAAAAAAAAAAAAAAAAGACAATCAGTGGATGTGCTGAAATCATTATATAAAAGAAATTGGCATGTTAAGCATGAGGCTTTAAACTTGAATTCGGTTTTTTGTTTATTTTCTAAAATTACGCGTATCTTTCAATTTAGGAATGAGTATATTTTTGTTTGAGTATAAATTATTTGTGTTATTAATTTAGATTTAGTCACCATAGAGTAATATGTTTATAGTGGAAGGTTACATAACAGTGATAAGTGTTTTCCGACTGTTGGTTTTTTTTTCTTATTGATGATTTTTATTTTTTTTAAATGCGCAGTGGTAATTTCAATAAAATTTTCATGGGACCACCTCTGAAGTATGACTCACCGATCAAAAAAAGAATCATCAAAATCTATTCATAATTGAATGGATAATCGCGCAACAAACAAAACAAAAACAAAAAAAACAGTTGAATTGAGAACCTCCCTTCTTTTTTAAGTCGGTTAAAAATTTGTTTAACTATTATAATTTTTTTAAAAAAATTATTTTTCCCTAACTACTAATCACTAACTACATCATATATATTTTTACCCCATTAAAAAAAGAAGAAAAAATGAGCCTTATAGCGTTAAAAAATTAATATACAAAACTTTATCCAAGCCTACAGGTAAAAGTTGCCATACATCGATCAGGCAGCATACATCGATTTCGTAACAATCGACCTAACTACCACCTCTAAGAGAGACTATATATACCTTGATGACTACACTCGGACACAACACAAGACGTCGAAGAAGATCCTGAGAGGACGACAGTCGAATAAAACTGACTGGGTGTGGTGAGACGGGAGGCCGCCTCTCCTATCGACCACCACCCCCGGTCCGCTGAACAGGGAGTCCTCTAGGACCTGTCTGCTCTGCCCGCTATTGGGAGGTTCTGTCACCTCTTATCTTGTCTTATCTCAACATCTTTACTGTTCTGTAGGCTTGGCAGTGGAACCTTCTCTAAAGGGGCAAGAGCAGGACAGTTAATTAAATTATAATCTATATCTACACTATTATAATATAATTTTATTCTTTTATATTATAAAAGAACAAGCCGTTTTTCGTTTGTGATCACTAACCGCGGAAACTACGGAACCAATCTGTACCAAATTTTTTAACAACATCATCTTCATGGTTCAAGGACGATTTAGAAATAATAAAATTTACATATTTTTGATTAAATTACTGTTAAAAAAGCGATAAATATGTGATGCGCAGTGAAGTTTGAAAATTGACCGATAGGTGGCGAGCACCATTAAGAGAGGTGATTAAGGTACGGTGTTATGTATTAAAATTTGCTTGATTCAAATAAATTGTTATTAAAAAAAACTACTATAAATATTCAGTGTGACGTGTGGATCCCAGGGATGTTTCATAATCGAACGCTATGTGGTTAGCGCCATTCAGTAACAGAGTTTGCAAAGGTAAAAATATTAAACCAATCTGTACCAAATTTAACTACATTATCTTCATAGTTCTAGGAATGTTTAAAATAGTATAATTTACTGTAATAATAATTTAAATGTACAGTGTTAAGTAGCAGAAGTTTACAACACTGTAATTAACTTAAAATCCACCCTGAACAAATCAATAAAATTATTTCTGCCTCACTAAAAATTATTGACTTAATAAGTTCTTCAATGAAGGAGTTACTTTTATTGATCAATAATAGTATAATAAACAGCATTTAAACTCCTCTTTATTAAAAGTATAAACTAGTGACATGTTTCGGGAAACAAGGTCCCATCATCAGACTTATTACTGTTTCCATTTCCATTCCACCTTCATTGAAGAACTTATTAAGTATAGTGGATGGCATGATGAATAACCACTTGAAGAATTATAGTGATGAAGAAGGTGGAATGGAAATGGAAACAGTAATAAGTCTGATGATGGGACCTTGTTTCCCGAAACATGTCACTTGTTTATACTTTTAATAAAGAGGAGTTTAAATGCTGTTTATTATACTATTATTGATCAAATTATTGACTTATCAAAACATCGATATCTTGTTTTTTGATGTTGTGTGAAAAAAATGGGCGGCCTAACCTTAGTTTCTGCTCATTTTTAATAATCGAATATACAATTATACTTTTTCGTAAATTTCGATCACATAATCATTGCAATAGTAACAGGTTAAATTTACAGCTTTACGTTACAATATATAGAAATATTGAGAGAAAATAATAATAACTGCATGATACAGTACGAGATTTTTATCTTTAAAAATGAAACAACAGTTATTATTATAGTTAAATCTCATTCATAACCTAAGGATTCTTATTCTTAAATTTGTTTTTGCACGAAATTGCACAAATTTGAATTTTTGAGCTTAATTGCACGAATCCGGGTTTTACTGCACGAAATTGCACAATTGAACAAAATTTCAATTAATTTTATTCACTTAACCATTTATTTTTTGAAAATTTTACTAACGATTATTGGGCAACATTTATAACATTTATTTATATTAAATAGGTTAATTAGTTTTAAATTGAAATTAAAAAGTCGCTTAAATCAAATGTATTTGTGACCTACTACTTTTAAATGATCGTATTGAATTAGGAGCTTTGAAGATTTAGGTTAACATTGTATTGAGGATCGACGTACTTCCTAGAGCTGTCGTTTCCTCAGAAAATTTTGTTTCCACGTAAATAAATAAATTAAGGCTTAGCGAACCGAAAGGTTCGATGCCGACACCACCAACCCTCGACCGCACACTTCCCTCCAATCCACTCCTCCAAAACCTAAATCCCCAGGTCGGCCCTGATGCAATCCTCCTATCTTCGTCTCGGTCTACCCCTCGGTCGTTTACACGACGGCTCATAAGTGATTACTTTTTTCGGGATTTGATCATTATTAAACCCAGCGACTACACATGCCTATTTCAAGCGTCGCGCTGCTATTACTTGAACTATATTTATCGGATATAATTCGCGTAGTTCCGCATTGTGAAGCCTTCTAAATTCTCCTGTTTCTTCATCCTTGTTTGGGCCAAATATTCTACGCAGTAATTTATTTCCGAAAACATTAAGGCGTTGTTCCTCCCTTAACGTCAGCGGCCATGTTTCACATCCGTAGAGAACTGTTGGTAGTATAATAGTTTTGTATATCCTAATTTTTAAATTTTTGGAGAGTAAGCGCGAACTGAGTAATTTTGCGACCGAAAAATAACCAGCATTAGCGGCTTTTAACCTAGCCTTTATTTCTTGAATTTCACTTTTCCTCGATATAATAGACCCTATATATTTGAATTGCTCAACGTGTTCAAAGTTTCCACGTAAAAGGAAATTTTAATAAAGATATTTATATTTCTTTTTATTAACACTTTTCTTCATCTCCTTTTTTTCCCAAATTTTAAAGTATTTCAGATTGAATTAACACTAAAACGAAACATTTGTCGAAATGTCCTTAAGTTTCTTCAAGGCTGGTTAAGTTTTGCATATTTGTGTAAATAAATGGATTGATGTATGTATTAAGTTTTTAACGTTTTGAGTTTTTTACTGCACGATTTTGCATATTTTGATTTTTTACTGCACAAAAATCCGACTTATAACGAAAGGTTGGAGCAAGCGAAGTCGCGACTGGTATTACTAAGTATATTACATAAAAGGACAAGCCGTTTATAGTTTGTCATCACTAACCACGAAAAATACAGAACCAATCTGTACTAAATTTTAAACACATCATCTTTATAGTTCCAGGAAGATTCAGCAATAGTAAAATCTACTGATTTTCAATTAATTTGTTATTTAAAAAAACGATAAATACGTGGATCATAGTGAAGTTTGAAAATCAACAGATAGACGCGCTCGCTACCTTTCTGCTAGAGAACCAACTACAAAAATGAAAGTAACTCACCCATGTGCAGAAGCGGCCGAATCTCCCTGTAGTCTCAGGTGCACCTAAAAGGCGCACCGGCGCACAGTGGGACGAAATTATGTTTTTTCTGGACATCGCATTTTAGCCTCTAAAAATTATTGCATCGACTTCAAATTTTCAAAGGTGTAGAATTCGAATCTAAAGTCAGTTTTTTTTTCCCATCATTTCAGGACTTTGTTGTGTTAACCAATAGTGTGTCTAAAAAATCTAATTTTCGTTTTTTCGTGTTTTGATTCAAGGGATATTATTTTCTATGATTTTTGATGTGCTCTATCGAATTTAAAAATCTGCAAATCAATCAGTTTACCGTTATGTGAGTTATACGTGTTTTATGCCTTTTTTCGTCGATCGGATTTTCTAAAAAATTAAACAATTTGCGGTTTATCAGAAACGTGATAGGTAATAATTATTTTAAATATTGTCCACAACCAAAAACGGAACTATTTAGTTATTTAATAGAAGTAATCAATTATAGCCCACAGGCTCCTACACTGTGGTTATTGAAATTTTATCTCTGGATCCATTCGTTCAAATTCGTCGTGTCCGTGTCAGCAATCAGACCTACTCCGATATCAATTTTAGGCATTTTTATTGGTGAATACCTGAGGATAACATTTGTGAAGTCAATTTGTTGTAGCAATTTGGACCACTTTTTTGTACAAGTTGAATTGTCAAAGTAAATAAAAATATTCTCCAAGGTCGCAAGTGGTCGCAGAGATAGATCTTTAGTTACTTTTCAGTATTGATATTTTGAATTAAAATGGGTTTCGACTTAAACAAGTTTAAACATTTTTCTAAAATCAATTTTTTGTTGAAATTAAAAAATTTAAATACATTTACTATTTTAATTTTTTTTAATTATTATTTTCACAGAAAAATGTTTTATTGCCAATTGTGATATCATGCTTAAAGCTGTGAACAGAAAAAAAATTACATCGGACGTGTACACAATTTCTAATGCAATTTAACAAAACGGGAAATTTGCGAGAACCTTTCAAACAAACCTAGTTTATCGATCTTTTGTACTGTTAGTGCGTAATAAAATTATGTTTAACGTACTGTTGTTTATCGACAATGACTCTAGCACACATTTTATAAGTGATTCAAGCCACAAATATAAATTTTTGTTTTCAACCAATGTCCAACAAATTACATAGGCTCGTCCCACTGTGCGGTGGTTGACTTGCTTCTGGATGCTGCGATAATCGCTTAAGAAATCCTCCAACTATATCACAACTCATTTGCAAGTAAAAAGGGAAACCATAATGTCTTTGGAATATAACATGAAGAGAACACAGCTAATAAACTTTGGAAGGTTATTTTTGGGCCTTGGTCATAGAACAGAATGAGGAAGACCAAAGGTCTTGGGCAGAGAGAAGTATATCCAGAGTGGGACCTAGTCCAGCAAGGATTAGCGCGGGAGATAAGAGCTATAAGAAATATTTGTAAAGAGAGTTGGAATCAGCTGCCCTCTAGGTAGTCATTGTAACACTAAAGGGCCAGTTGACTTAAGAATTTCGATAGAGGGCATGACTATGTACATTTTTTCCTCTTTTTCTTTTTTCACAAAAGGAGGACTGTTGGCGTGAATGGAGTTGATATATACATTTCTACAAGAGCGCTGATTGGCGCGAACATAAGCTAAATATCTTTTCGAAGAAATAAATTAGCTCGAATCTGGTTTTACAATCGTTTTAGACATTTATAATCATAATAAGGAAAATACGAGGGTGAATCAAATATAAACGGTAATTTTTAAAATTATATTTATTGAATAATATTATACAGAAACTATACCTTCAACATTTTTCAATGTAGTCTCCTGCATTATCTACACACTTCTGCCACCGATTTGGAAGCTTGAATATTCCCTGTTCATAAAAAGACTGAGGGCGAGTTTTTTAACCATTCGCGCACGTGCTTTTCGACGTCTTCATTGTTTTCAAATCGTTTTCCTCCAAGTGATTCTTTCAGGGGCGCAAACAAAAAATAGTCACAAGGGGACAGGTCTGGACTGTAAGGAGAGTGTTCGAGAGTTTCCCAGCCCATTTCTTCCAATTTATCCCTTGTCAACAATGCGGTGTGAGGCCTTGCGTTGTCATGGAGAAGGATGACATCTCTAATGGGCACACCTCGTCTTTTGTTCCGGTAACTGGTTTTTGCTGACTGTAGCACCTGGCAGTAGTAAGCCGCATTCACTGTTCGTTGATCGTGAAGAAAATCAATGAGTAGAACTCCCCTTGAGTCAAAAAAAAATTGTTGTAAGAACTTTTCCGGCTGAGAGACGAGTTTTGGCTTTCACTGGGCAGCCTTCATCCTTCCTTCGCAACTCCTTACTTGCCATTTTCGATTCGGGGGTGTAATGGTGACTATTTTTTGTTTGCGCCCCTGAAAGAATCACTTGGAGGAAAACGATTTGAAAACAATGAAGACGTCAAAAAGCACGTGCGCGAATGGTTAAAAACTCGCCCTCAGTCTTTTTATGAACAGGGAATATTCAAGCTTCCAAATCGGTGGCAGAAGTGTGTAGATAATGCAGGAGACTACATTGAAAAATGTTGAAGGTATAGTTTCTGTATAATATTATTCAATAAATATAATTTTGAAAATTACCGTTTATATTTGATTCGCCCTCGTATATATATTGTTAGTTGGGACACGAACATAACAAGTTTTTACGATTTTTGATCAGCTTGATACGTTATTTGGTTATCCCGTGCACCGGTTACGACGTATAAAACCCAATTTCCGAATCAGACAGGGAATCTTCATCCCTTACAGACATAAAATATACCGCTGAGTAAACAGGTCGTAAAACCGTTGATAGGATTAACACAGCTCCTCCAAAGCACCCTACGATATACACCCATACGATAATCCACTAAAGTGCCTTATTATGGAACCTCAAAGCTTCCATAATCAGCTTTAGGGAAAGCTATATTTTCCCTTATCCGAGGCATTTATCACCGCTATCGACTAAACGTGATATATTCCTGTGTCGCCCTGGGCGAGGCTCGAAAATACGTGGTTGGATGAGGGGGTTATATATATCTCAGAATATTGAATATATATCCTGCATTCAGAACCTACTGAAATACATTTCCTCGAATTTTTATTCTGTGGTTACGAAATGCGGATGGTCGAACATTTCTTTAAAGTACATTACGTTACTGAATTGGAAAAAATAAAAATGATTATTGAGAAATTAGAGAGGAAGAAACAAAAGAAGAATATTTGGAACCTACCTACTGACAACAATATTTTTTTTTTTTGGGTATTCAAATTACTATAGCACTCTCACTCAGCCTCAACTGGGTTTTTTTTACATCAGAGAGAGAAGAGCTGGGACCTCTCTATGCCTGGCTTGTCCCTTCATAATTGGAGGGAGGGGTCTAGCTGGGGATCTCTAGGATGAGTGAGTATTGTAAATAAAGTACGATTGTGTTTTTAACTTATAATTTAGACTACTTCAACATTTACTAGACAAACGTTCAAAGCTCCCAATTAATTACAAAAGACTAATATACATGACTGTAATTAAACCTATCTGGACGTACTGAGTTGAGCTTTGGGGCTCTACTAAACCATCCAATTCATCTCGTATCCAATCCTAACAATCCAAAATCCTTCGAAAAATCCTCAATGCTCCTTACTTTGTCACCAATACACTTATCCATAAAGATCTTAATGTTCCAAAGGTTGCAGATTTAGCCCAAACTAGATATCAATCCTTTCATAGTAAGCTCCATAACCACTCAAATCCCCTAATTTCTCAAATTGCTTCCCACACCATTCCTGATAATCCTCCGAGGCGTCTGAAAAGAAGATGGCCCAGAGACCTTCTAGTGTAGTGTGAATCTTTATTAAAGAGCTACTGATGCTCTTTTCAAGTTTTGTCACGTTATTGTAATAGTTAACAGCACATTTACTTGATGTATAAATATTGTACAGTGGTAAATTTCAATAAACTGTTATTAAAAAAAAATTTTGTTTTATTTTTTATTATTACTATTCATTTATTTTATTTATGCAATGTTTTATTTTATTTATATTCATATTGTGTATGTATAGGAAGTTCTTTTCTGTTATCTTTTTATTTATTTCATTTTATATATATAATTTTTTTTTTTTTTTTTTTTTAAATTTCTTTTCTCTTTGTACATAATGTGTGAATGTAATCATATGTCATCTATATTACCTATTTCCCACATTAGTGGCAGATTGTAATAATTACTCAACAAAGTTCAATAAAAAAAAAAAGAAGAAAAAAAAAGTATTCAATTAAGCCTTTAATCACTTAAAGTACAATTTTATTATTTTTTTAAATATCTATTTATTGATATTTACAACTGTATTTAAAATAAGTAAATTTGAAAACAGTCCTACATTAGAAGGTCTCTCCGCCATTTTCATTTCAGACGCCTCGGAGGATTATCGGAAACTGAATGTGAGGCAAGTTGGGAGACTAGTGTATTCGAGTGGGTATAGTGTTAACTATAGAATAATAGTTGTCTAATTTGTGCTAAATCAGCAACATATATAACATTAAGATCTTTATGAATAAGTTTATTTGTGACAAAGTAAGAATTTTAGATTGTAAGGATTAAATGCGAGAAGAATTTTACACTACGACGCAAGACCTGCCCGCCTGTTTACATTGACAAAATAACCTTTACATCAAACTGGAAAAGTGACACACTTGGGACTTACGCTTGATAGAAGACTGACATGGGGCAGTTAAGACTTACAGTTAAGACTGCGACTTCTATACTCAGTACTTCACAGACGCTCAAAACTACCTTTAAAACAGAAACTTAACATTTACAGTAACTTGCTAAAACCCATCTGGACGTATGCATCGCAAATTTATGGACCGGCCAAAAGAACGCATATTCAGAAAATACAAACATTGCAATCCAAATTCCTAAGATTGACAACAGAATCCCCTGCTCATATCTCAAACGATACGCTACATACGTATACATATGACTTACGTGTTCCGACAGTTAAGACCCATATTCATAAACTTTATCGACAAGTTCATGAAAAACTACGTGAACACACTAACAAACAGATACATAATATGGCAACAGTACAAATTCCTGACATAACTCAACGAAGGCTGAAAAGGAAGTGGATGAGGGATCTCCTAGTCTAATCCCTAATAATTTAGTTTTACGCCTGGAGATTGTACCACTGGGTGCTGACTCCCTCATGCCAGATCATGTCTGTTGTTTTAATGTAACTTCACAGTCACTGGTTGTCCATTGTGTACAATTGTGAATAAAATTATTATGTTAAAAAAAAAAAAAATAATAATAAATATATTTAAGTTTACAATACGTTTTGATGAATAAAATTAATTTTGCACATAATTTATCTTGATGAACCCACAAGAGAGAATCATATAAAACAGAAGTAAAAACTCGGTTTATCTTTGTCTGAAATCCTTAATGCTCCCTACTTTGTCACAAATAAACTTATCAATAAAGACCTCAATGTTCCGTATGTTGCTGATTTAGCCCAAACCAGATACCTATCCTTTCATAGTAAACTCCATAACCATTCAAATCCACTAGTCCCTCAACTAGCTTACTATTCTATTCCTAACAACCCTCCAAGGCGTCTGAAAAAAAAATGGCCTCGGGACCTTCTCAAATAGAACTTTTATTGAAGTGCTACCAGTGGGTAGTTGCTTCACAAGCAATTGTCATTTTATTATTTTCTGTCATTATCACATTTACTTCATGTATATTTTTTTATATTTTATATATAAATTTCAAAAAAATAGATATAAAAAAAAAAATCTGTGTCTGGGAAAAACAAAAGATGGAGCGGTCTATCTATAATCAAAACATAATTTAAAGTATCAAATTACCTAAAGTAATTATTCAAATAAAATTAACAATTAACGATTACTCAAAATAGACAAAACTGAGAGAAAATAGCTTCCGAAGTATGAAATATAATCCTCAGATAACCCTCCAACAAAGCCCCTGGACATGACCTGATTACAGCCCATATCCTAAAACTACTTCCTCGAAAAGTAATCCTATTTCTTACATTTATATATAATTCTGTACTCCGCACCACATATTTCCCCGATCCTTGGAAATTATCCATAGTAAAGATGATACCTAAGACCAAAAAGCCTCCTGAACTCCCATCCTCATATCGTCCAATATCACTCTTGCCCATTATGGGCAAAATCCTGGAAAAACTCATTCTGAAACGCTTGTATCCCATCCTAGATTCCAATCACATCATCCCAATCACCAGTTTGGTTTTCGAATGTCTCACTCCACTATCCAGCAATGCCATTGTGTGGTGGACGTGGTCTCCTCAGCACTGGAGCGCGGAATGTACTGCACGGGAGCCTTTCTCGATGTAGAACAAGCTTTTGACCGAGTCTGGCACCAGGGTCTGCTTTACAAACTCCGTAAATTCCTACCTCCAACCTACTTCCTTATCATCCGCTCCTATCTCAGTGATAGAAACTTCAAAGTTAATCATAACTTTTCCTATTCTTCCCTGTTTGTCCAAAATGCTGGCGTTCCTCAAGGTAGTATCCTAGGTCCCATCCTTTACACGGTGTATACAGCTGATATCCCGACCCATCCTAGCACCATCCTCACGACGTATGCTGATGACACATGTGTGTTATCAGTGAACAATGATCCCTTCATGGCCTCCCAAACACTCCAATCTCATGTCATAAACCTTCAGGAATGGTGTCGAAATTGGAGAATTAAAATAAATCCGGTCAAATCTCACCAGATAACCTTTACCCTTCGTCGTAAACCTACGACTTCCTGTCCTCCAGTATCCTTCAACAATATTCCACTGATCCCTGTTGAACAGATCCGCTATCTAGGACTTCAACTGGACAAACGTTTAACTTGGAATCCTCATACATACTCCTCATACGTCGTTTTCGACTTCTTCAACATTTACTAGACAGACGTCAAAACTCCCGAATTTCTACAAAAGACTCATTTACATGACAGTTATCAGACCTATTTGGACATACGGAGTTGAGCTCTGGGGCTCAACTAAACCTTCTAATTCTTCTCGTATCCAATCCTTACAATCCAAAATCCTTCGAAAAATCCTTAATGCTCCTTACTTCGTCACCAATAAACTTATTCATAAAGATCTTAATGTCCCATATGTTGCTGATTTAGCCCAAACCAGATACCTATCCTTCTATAGTAAGCTCCATAACCACTCCAATCCACTAGTCTCCCAAATTGCTTCCTATTCCATTCCTGATAATCCTCCGGGGCGTCTGAAAAGAAGATGGCCTAGAGACCTTTTAGTGTAGAATTTATTGAAGTGCTACTAGTGAATAGTTCTTCACATGTTATTTACATGCCATTGTATTTACTTTCAACACATTTACTTGTTGTATATATTTTATACAGTTGTAAATTTCAATAAATTAAAAAAAAAAAAGTGATTTTTTTCTTATTCAAATCGAAATGCCATAGGCTCCTACACGGTATTGTCCTAAGGAAAAATGTGATATAACGAAAAATATTCTCCATTATATTTTTGATAAGAAAACTCTCAGCAAATTTTCGATCCGAGAAATACTGACGGAACTAGAGGATATAAAAAAAACACAACAATTAAAAAAAGGCAAAGCGTGTTTTTTTTTTAATTATTCAAATAAATATTACTCGTAAACGGTAGCTCCTAAAAATATTCTCTATTAAAGTTCTGATAAATAAAATATGAAAATATGATTATGATATGATATGATATGAATTATAATATGATAATATGATAATATGAAATAATATGATAATATGAAATAATATGATAATATGAAATAATATGATAATATGAAATAATATGATAATATGAAATAATATGATAATATGAAATAATATGAAAGTATGAAATAATATGATAATATGAAATAATATGATAATATGAAATTTTCGATCCGTGCAACATCAACAGAGCCAGAGCGTGTCAATGTTACATTTCGTTGAGGGTGAAAAAAAAACTACAGAATCTCAGCAAAAAAATATATCCATGTCAAAAAAGTGATTTTTCATTACATTATATTTGTTTAAATCATAACAATGGATAAAAATAATTCTGAATATTTAAACAATTCAGCAGATAATTGTAATTGTAAATTGATCGGTTCTAATTCAACCAGCATATGCTTTCAGTTTAGTCACGTTATTACCCGGCTCTCCTCGGGCAGGTGCCCACACACAATTGCTAATCTTCATCTTGATTTCAACCAAAGGAATCCGAATGGATTTTAAGACAAAGATCCTTGACGGGTTTTGTCAGAAATTCGAAGGGTACAGGTGACCGCAATCATAGAGACAATGGTAATTTCAAATGACCTTCGCCATGTAATCGAATTCAGTAATCTTCTAAAATTATATCTTCCGAAATACTAAACAAATTTTGAGTTTACGCAAGAAACAATACCAACGATGCGGATAACTCAAACAAATATATACCAACCAATAAAGATTGAGCCGATTTTTTTTTTTTTTAACTATCAAACTAAACTTTTCACTGCCAATTTTGAAAAATGTTTGAGTTACGCTAGGAAACTAAGACAAACAATTTTTAGTGTCTGAATGATTTGTAAATAATTTTCCTCGAATAAAATAATCGTTTTACTGGCTAGAGCCAACCGAACGATTACTTCTTAAAACATGGAGAACCATCTTACCCACAAGGAAAAAAAAAATCGGAAAATTTTTGGGTAAGGTAATTTTCCTATAATCAGAGGATGACAATATTTGGGAGTTCAATTGTTGACCTAGATATATTGACACCTGACTAAGTATACTGATTTACTGCCGACTGTTTAATTCATAATACACTACTGGTAAATTACTTGAGGTACGCGAGAAGGTAAAGAGGGATCAATATAATTAGGATTGATGAATTAATTGCCACTTCTATTGGAATTATTTTATTAGAATACTGGTTTCGTATGCTAAACATTCATCTTCAGTTCTAAAACATACAGATTCTTCATAGTTCATACAGATTCTTCACCTTTCCAAAGGTTATTTTAAGAAAACCGTGGTTTTTGTAGGAAAACCTAAATTTTCTGTACTTTCATACATTTTTTTTCAACGTTTCGTCACAAATTTGAAATCCGCATTAAATTTTCATTACGTCTTATGCACTTTCAATGTTAAGAAGTATCTTTTTAAACCGCAATAATATATCAAGAAATAAAAATTTAAAAAACGTTTTGCTAGCGACAAACTTTTTAGGATCACTTCTCCAAAAAAAAAAAAAAAAAAAGTGCAAGCTGCCGAATCTCACAAAATTTGTGAAATTTAATTAACTTTTTAACGGTGTACTCAGAACTGCAAATAACTCTCAATTTCGTATTGCGATTGGAATGGGAAGGGAAAAATAACTAATGTCATGGTTATTTTGTGCGGTCTTATGTTCAATAAATTAAATTTATATTTTATGTAAATTACAAAGAAAAATTAAATTAATTCTTACATTACAGTTAAATAGTAAAGAAAATATCTGAAAAATATAAAAGTTGCTGGAACTGGCCTCCTCCTCGCAGTATACACTGACGACATCTGGTCAACACCGCTGATGTAGCTCTTCGAATTCAACATGGTCAGCTCTCATTGCTATTCTTGCGATGAGGTGGTTAATGTTCTCAATGGGTACGCTGTACACTTCCGATTTAAGACTACCCCAAATATATAAATAAAGTGGTTTCAAATCACGGTTTCGGGCCGGCCAATGTACAGGTCCATATCTTCCAATCTATCATTCTCGGTAATGTCATTTAAGCCAATTCGTTATAGTTCGTCTTTAAGTTGTATTGCTTCGAGGAGTGGCGCACTTATATCATCCTGAAGTAGATCATAAAAAGCATTTGAATTCAACCGACTAGGTAAAAAAACGGGCTGTGCCATATGCTTCCTACAGACTCCTAACCACAGGTTCACACTGAGCTGATGTTGTAAGTGGTGCTCCTTAGTGCCACGTGGATTATAATGAGGTGAGAGTTGCACGAGTTGAATATTCCCGCACGTGTGAATGTTGCCTCATCTGCCCAAATTATGCGATCAGAGAAGTTACGCCTCTCGTGGCACTGCTGAACATACCATCGCCCAAACACCATCCGTAGCTCCATATCACGGGGTAGCAACTCCTGGACAGTAGTCAGGTGATAAAAATATCTATTGTCTTCCTTGATAGCTCTGCATACTGTAGAGTGAGATATTCTCAGTTGATTTGAAGCGCGACGGGTACTTTTTGATAGATCATTATCAGAAATATTCAAAATGCTAAAACTCACGTTCTTTTAGGTTTCAACTCTACCCTAGTAGGTTTTTTTTTGTAATTTACATAAAAATAAATTAAATTAATTGAAGATAAGACCACACAAAATAACCATGACATCAGTTAATCTTCCTTTCGCATTTTAATTGCAATACGAAAATTGAGAGATAATTGCAGTTCTTACAACTTTTGTGCGACTCGGCAGCTAGCAGTATTTTTTTTGGAAGAGTAGTGATCCTCGAAAATTTGCCGCTAACTACAATTTTTAAACACTTTTATTTTTTTATCTGCTATTGTGGATTAAACAGATGCTTGTGAACATTGAAAGTGCATAAGACTTAACAAAAATTTAATACTGATTTCAACTGTGATGGAACGTTGAAAAAAAATGTGTGAATGGATAGAAAATTTAGGTTTTCCTACGAAAATCACGGTTTTCTCGAAATACCAGGTATGCAAGTTTAAAATGTCGTTTTAATTCCAATAGAATGCGCTCTAGCCTATTGAAGGATTTGCTTATCTCTAAACGCTATTTTGTTTGTTAGTCATTTGTTTACAAAAGTCAGTTGCTTTTAAGTCGTTTACGTGGACGTATCATACCTTTCTTTGGTGTTAAAAATGTCTAATTTTAAGCCAAATAAAGAGAATTTGCGGCATGTCATGATTTTCTTATTTAATCAAAAGAAAAAGGCATCTGAATGTCATCGAATTCTTGTTGAGACTTATGGCGATGTTGCTCCAACCGTCAGGACATGTGAACGTTGGTTTCAAAGTTTCAAACGTGGTGATTTTGATGTTACTGAAAACGAGAAAATCGACCAAAAAAGTTTGAGGACTTCGAATTGCAATCTTTATTAGACGAAGACAATACCCAAACCCAACAAATGATGGCAGAACAGTTGAATGTCACTAGGCAAGCCATTTCCGATCGCCTGAGAGCTATGGGAAAGATTCAAAAGGTTGGAAAATGGGTTCCACATGAATTGGACGAACGACAGATGGAAAAACGAAAAACGAAAAACTGTGTGCGAAATGCTGCTTTTACGCCACGAAAGAAAGGGTTTTTTTTTTGCATCGAGTTGTAACTGGCGATGAAAAATGGATTTATTTTCAGAATCCCAAACGAAAAAAATCATGGGTAACGCCAGGACAACCATCCACATCGAGTGCAAGACCGGATCGTTTTGGGAAGAAGACAATGCTGTGTGTGTGGTGGGATCAGAAGGAAGTAGTCTACTACGAGCTTCTCAAACCCGGCGAAACAGTCAATACCGAGCGCTACCGACAACAAATGATCAATTTGAGTCACGCATTGATCGAAAAACGCCCAGAATGGGCTCACAGGCACGCCAAAGTCATTCTTCAGCATGATAACGCTCCTGCACATTCAGCCAGATTGACTAAGGAAACGATTTCTTCGCTTGGTTGGGAACTCCTACCCCACCCGCCGTATTCACCTGACCTGGCGCCTTCTGATTATCACCTCTTCTCATCGATGGGACACTCATTTGCGGAGCAACACTTCAACAATTTCGAAAACGTACGAAAATGGCTCGATGAATGGATTTCAAATAAAGATGAAGCATTCTTTTGGAATGGTATCCATATATTGCCCGAGAGATGGACAAAATGTGTAGAAAGCGAGGGTCAGTACTTTGAATAAAATATATTATACTTTTTTTTAAATTACTGTGTATATATTTTAAGAAATAAACGACATTTTAAACTTGCATACCTGGTAACCTTTGGAACGGCATATGTCCGAACGGTAAGGTAAAGACGGTAGATAACAATGGACTATACTTTGAGTATTAATTGTATTTTATATCAAAGAAATAATAATACAAATATTTGTTTTAAAAACGGTCATTTTTTTTTTTATACACCTCATTAAAATCTATTTAAGGACAGGTTTATCAAATAACACCTTTTGAACGATAAATTTTCATTTTGCATTGGAAGAAATCAGTTTCATACGTAGTAAATGAGGAGCGGTAGACTACCGCAATCTGCTATAGCAACCTGGCGCCAGGTGCAACAACCTGCTGTGGCAGACACTAAGACCACACCTGCCTACTACCTTTGAACCACCTGTCCAGGAACTGCTTTGGCCCTGCTGACCACCTGCTATTCGGTATCTTGTATATGCTATCTAAATCTCTGGTGCACTTTCAGCCTCTAGAGTTCCTTTGCTAGTGGTTAGCAAGGACGGCTATCGTAAGAAAAATATCGATATTCAATTTTTTAAGATTTGAATTTCGATATAACATGATTTTTTAAAAATTAATACCATTTTAAACACATTCTATCACATTACAACGATATTCCTATTTATTTTATCATTTTAGTTAATCTAGGTAAAACTCGCATGACACTCACCGATCGAGTTCGATTCTTCACTTCAAGTTTCAAATTTATCGATAGTTCGTTCTTATAACCTCACCTGTAAACATATCTATACTATTATATATAAGGACAAGCCATTTTTCGTTTGTGATCACTAACTGCGAAAACTACTGAACCTATCTGTTCCAAATAGCAATAATAAAATTTAGATATTTTAATTAAATTGTGGTTAAAAAACAATAAATATGTGGTGCGCAGCGAAGTTTGAAAATTGACCGGTAGTTAGCTAGCGCCAATCAAGAGAAATTATAAAGACATAATGTTATATAGACCTAAAAATCATTAATGAAATTTGCTTAAATCAATTAAATTTTGATAAAAAAAAGTTATAAATATACGGTGTGACATGTGGATCTCAGTGAAGTTAAAACTCCAACGATATGTGGCTTGCGCCATTCTGCAATAGTGTTTACAATGTAACAAATTTTTAACTAAATAATCAACATAGTTCTTGATAGGTTTAACAATAATAATATTATAATAAATCAATAATGCAGTGTTGAATGGTAAAAACAACTTCACTGTCATGATTCTGTCATGACACCTTCACATACTTTTATGATTTTTTATTTATTTTTTTTTATTTACAATTTATTGAAATTTAAAACTGTACAAATATACATTAAGTAAATGTATTAAAAAGCTTACAATAACACGGAAAAACTTGAAAAGAGCTACTCACCAGTAGCACTTCAATAAAAATCTACACAAGAAGACTATGGAAGGATATGTATCTGATTCGGGCTAAATCAGCAACAAATGGAACATTAAGATCTTTATGGATAATTTTATTGGTTATAAAGTAAGGAGCATTGAGGATTTTTCGAAGGATTTTGGATTGTAACGATTGGATATAGGATGAATTGGATGGTTTAGTAGAGCCCCTAAGCTCAACTGTCATGCAAATAAGTCTTTTGTAATTAATTGGGAGCTTTGACTTTTATGATTTTAAATTAAAATCCAACCAGATAAAATCGATAAATGATTTCTGCCGAGTTGCCAAATCAAAATGTTGATTCTTTGCTTTGATTTGATATTGTGTGTAAAAATAGATAAAATGTTGTGTAAAAATAGATTAAAATTTAAAATGTCTAATCACGTTGTTACTTAATCTTTAACCACCTAAGCAGTCTAATTTGACTAGGTTAAAAAATACACCTATGAGTGATAATATTCATAATTCTCAATTGAAAACTTCAATACAAGATTTATATTGATTAAAAAAAAAAAAATCTCAATCAGTTAAAATTATCTAGGTTCTTCACTTATGAGAGCGTGCGAAGCGACGACGGAAGATGCGAATATTCCATAATTTCAAATTGGGTTGTATTATTAGGTTGATGCAAAAATAACTTTGCATAATTGAAACGATGATCCCAAGAGATTATGTTTATTGATATGCGTGGTGGAGGGAGATGCACCGCAATTTTGAGGTCATTTTGCTGCGTTTAGAGATTTGAACTTTTGATTCGGAAAAGCTACGATATTCGTTTAAGTTTTAACCGTCAGCTGTCGTCAACATCTATCGATTCCATATAAAATATTAGTTTAAAGTAGTGACAGTGAATGTAATAAGGTGTTAACATAAAAATAATATTATCAAAAATATATAAAGTCGGCCAATACCAAATACAGAGATCATACATGGTTGGAAAGAGTTTCTCAAGAGCAATCGAATGGTAATAATAAAACACCATATGATCGAGTCAAGCAGTGCCGGAAACGTACATATTGAGGTATTTTGCTGCGTATCCAGATTTGCAAATAGTCTTTTGACTCGGAGAAGCTACGGTGTTCATTTAAGTTTTAACCGTCAGTTGTCGTCAAAATCTAACGATAGTATACAGAACATTAGTTTAAAGTATTGACAGTGAATATAATAAGGTGTTACAATAAAAAAATATTAACAAAAGTTTTGTGATAGTGTTCCTGATTAGCAATTGTTTTATGGTATACTTATTACCGCAATTAATGGACAAAGCTTGGCCGCGCGCTCAGAAGACATCTCTACCGATACAATCAACAACCGATCAAATTATTTGGCAATCAGCGAAACTTGGATGGAAAATTCAATGCCAGTAAATATCCCTAGCTTTTAACTGAAATTATATTGTAATACCGCTAAGAACAGACAAATTGCAACTACATCATCGGTAGTGGTATCATCATCAAGTCGCAGAGCCGGTGGAATCGAAATACATCACAACATCAATAGCTTTACTGATTGTTATTGACTTTTCGGAAATTTATTGAGAAATGAAAGACGCAACACGTGGACGATGTATGTCTTGTAAACGTAACGGCTAATGGCTATTCAAATTCGTACTCGGATGTTTGTATATCCACCCCGGCACAGCGTTAGCAGAAATTTAACCCTTTATATTACAATATTCCAAAAACATCGCTAAAATTATACCCGATTACGAGCCTGATCTTACTACACAAGTTATGATAGTTGGAGACTTTAATATTGATGTCACACAAAACGGCTCATTGCCCGACTTCATGCTCAGTGAGTTCAATTTGTCTTAACGTTAGGTAATACCTGTATTGATTTAACGTTTACCAGAAATCTCGATGTACATTGTATTACAGACATTTGTGTTGTACTTTTCGTATCACAGACCTATAATTAATAAAGTTATACTGTAACACAATAATTATTAGTTTCTTTGCACTCGTCCTAAGCAAATGAATAAAAATATTATATTAAAAAGATATAACCCGTTACATAAACGTATTCACGTACAACACACGGCCCGTGTCCATGACACAGCCACATGGATTTTTTTTTTTTTCTTCAAATATATTCTAAAGACTTGCTTCAAAAGGCGCAAAGAGGACACCTGTATCGATTTTAATCGATAGGGAACACAATTCGGAGCCGCCGGTTGCGCTAAATCGGCCAGGGGGAAACGATCCCCAGGAGAAGAGGCCAAGGTCTGTCTGGAAATCCATACTGCCCGGTAGGGGGGGGGAGGGGGGCTTTCTCTGCCGTACAACCATACCTCCGGTCTTGTATAAATCAAATATTTATAATTAAAAAAAAGTTTAAGGTATTTTTTTTTTATAATGAAAAATACTTTATATTAAATATCAAACTATCGATTTATCATAATATACTATGTTTTATATTAGTCCTCATACAATACAAACGTTACCATAAACATACTGCGATAAATAAAGCCTATTTTGGAAAATAAAGATGGGTACTACAATCGATACGCGCCCAGAAAACCTTTTATCAATTCTAACCTTATTACTAGAGACCGGATTTCTGTGTTATTGCACATTTAGTTCGCTTTGATTTAGCGCTCTCTAACCCAAGCAGTTATCTCTTTCATAACCTAAGGATTCTTATTCTCAAATTTTATTTTGCACGAAATTGCACAAATTTGACTTTTTGAGCTTAACTGCACGAATTCGGGTTTTACTGCACGAAATTGCACAATTGAACCAAATTTCAATTAATTTTATTCACTTAACCATTTATTTTTTGAAAATTTTACTTACGATTATTAGGCAACATTTATAACAATTATTTATATTAAATAGGTCAATTAGTTTTAAATTGAAAGTAAAAAGTCGCTTAAAACAACTGTATTTGTGACGCACTACTATTTAATGATCGTATTGAATTGGGAGCTTTGAGGATTTAGGCAAACCTTGAGGATCAACGTACTTCCTAGAACTAAGACGTTTCCTGAGAAAATTTTACTCCCCGGTTCCCATTTCATTCACCACTTCTGATTTAGCGCAAAGGGCTAGTTGTTAACAAGATTTTAAACTATCAACTTTAAAAATGCCAAAAACGTTCAGGAGTGTTTTTTTCATTCATTGTCAAAATTGAAACAATGGACCAATGAATATCCAGAGCTGATATTTGTTTGAAACTCTCGAAGAAAGCTTAAAACGAATTGAAAATGAAAAGGGAAGATGTTTATTTTCAAAATTTGAGTAAATCCTTGAGAAAAAAACTACGGCTAAATTTGTTTTACAAAATTAAATTATTGTATCCATCCACAATCGCACGCTACAAAAATTGTCCTGTTACGTCCATAGATGTAGAACGTTCCTTTTCTTTGCTAAAGAAAATTTTATTAAGTGACAGGCGGCATAATTTTACTGAGAAATATTTTGAAATTTATAATGTCGTACATTTTCACGAAACTTATAAAAACTAATTTATTTTTCATAAAAATTTAATTATATTTTGTTTCTACGTAAAATGAATTTTAATAAAGATATTTTATATTTCTTTTAATTTACAATTTTTTTCATCTCCTTTTTTACCCAAATTTTAAAGTATTTCAGATTGAATTAACTGTAAAACGAAACGTTTGTCGAAATGTCCTTAAGTTTATTCAAGGTTGGTTAAGTTTTGCATATTTGTGTAAATAAATGGATTGATGCATGTATTAAGTTTTTAGATTTACGTTTTGAATTTCTTACTGCACGATTTTGCATATTTTGAGTTTTTTACTGCACGATTTTGCATGTTTTGAGTTTTTTACTGCACGTTTTTTGATTTTTTACTGCACACAAATCCGGTCTCTACTTATTACGATTCATTTCGATGTTTTATCCGCTACTTTTCGAGTGGAAAGGTTATCCTTCTTCATTTACGCTCAAACTCTAAATCCATGCTCAAAGTAAAATTAACTAATTTTAATAAGTTCTTGTAGAAGTTTCAACATAAGATAAATCGAGCTCGCTGAGCATAAAGTCTGGCAATAAGCGGTTTTGTGAATCTGTTTGATAATATTTTTTTTATTCTAACACCTTATTATATTTAATGTCACTACATTAAACTAATGTTTTATATACAATCGATAGATGTTGACGACAGCTGAGGATTAAATAAATAAATGAACATCGCTACTTATCCGAGTCAAAAGTTATACTGATTTCAAATCTCTAAACGCAGCAAAATAACGTCAAAATTGCGGCGCTTCTCCCTCCATAGCGGAACATTGGGAGCATCTTTACAATTACCATTTCTTTTTCTAAAGTCGGTTTTATTTTTTTTCTAAAAATTATTTTTAGTTTTTACTTTTTAGTGGTGAGTGTATTTTTGTTTATACAGTCAATTCTCGATCTTCAAGCTACCCTGAAAAATAGTTCGGCTTACTGAATAATTATCGATGTTATTATTCCACTTATCTGCATGTAAATGGGAAAATTGAACAAAAAATTGTAGTTGAAATCATTACATACATTTTCATTAATAGGAATGTTGTTTGTACATACATATAAAATCATTGATACAGAAAATTAAATACCCGGTACCAATTTATCATATAACTTTCAACTGAACTGCGCTTTTTTTCTGAGGGTGCCTATAAGTTGACTTACCGCCTTCCACCAGTGGCGATCTTTTCTTTATTCTTTAGGATGGTTGAAAGAGAACTACGCGGAATTCGGAATTCACGAGCAACAAACGCCCAACTTCTTTCTCATTTCACCACTTTTCAAATCAATTTTAACTTTTCGTTAATTGAAAGAATTTACAATAGCCACTATAAAATTATTCACTCGGATGAATAACTAATAATAAGTGACAGGTGTAACTATGAACTGGAAAGATAAACAATGACGGGAAACAGGAAAACAAATTACTCATGAATTTCTTTAAATTTGAGTTCGAGTTATAGAGGCGATGACTTCTAATACGCAGTTCATTTCATAGAGGTGGTCCTAGAAGTTCTCTCGTTTGAACCCTATTTTCAGTTCGACTTATTTACACCATTTTTAACATCGAGAGTTGACAGTATATGAAATTATTTTTGTTAATAATTTAGATTTTTATTAACTGTTTTTTTTATTTTTCTTAAGAAGTGCTCCGTTGATTTCAAAATATTTTTTATGGGACCACCTCTGTAGTATGCCCTAACATCGAGAGTTGACTGTATATGTAAATTAGTTTTGTTAATAATTTAGATTTAGTTACCATGGAGATTTTAGATTATTATATGATTTTTATTAACTGTTTTTTTTTTTTGTGTTTTTTTTTTTTTTTTCATAAAATGTGCTGAGTTGATTTCAAAATATTTTTTATGGGACCACCTCTGAAGTATGCCCTACCGATCTAAAAAAGAATCATCAAAATTGATTCAGCATTGACCGAGTAATCGCGTAACATACACACACACAACAAAAAAAAAATGCAGATGAGTTGAGAACCTCTTTTTTTTTTTAAGTCGGTTGAAAATCATTCCTGATTTATAAATAAAAATTTCAATTGATCTTTGATGTTTATTGATTCGATTAAAAATTATGAATATTCACTCAGCGATATGGTATTGCATAAATAATGATTAAATCGCGATTAAAGAAATGTTGATCAGAAAATAAAAATCACCTTTTACACACAAATTGATTAATATGTTTGTATACAAAATACTCAAAATACATCTTGGAGATAATTAAAAAAATTTAACTTTCTGATTTAGGAAGGAATTACTCAAAAATTATTATAATTGTTAATTTTAAAATTATGTTCAAAAATATTGATTAGAATTTGATTTTTATCACTTTAGTTTTTTTTTTTTAGTGTTTTCCTTCCAGCAGTAACCCTGTTGGAAGGGATTTTATTCTTTTCTGTACACACCATACTTGTACAAAGTATACAATGTACATGTTAATATTATTTTTGATTTGATTATAATTTTACATGTGTTGGCTTAAGATCAAAAGTATAATCGATCTTAATAAAAATCATCAAATGATTTTTAAAATTCCAGATAAAAATCTTGATCGGATTTGATTTTCATTATTATTTTTTTTTAATTATCGACTTCAAAACCTGGTTGTGATAATAATAATTGTTGTGATTAGTTCGTGGTTTATGATATTTTCCATCCAATCATAACTAACAATTCTTCAAAATCACTTGGGGACATCGTAGTAAAATTTCTTAAACCATCTTCAAATTTTAGGTCCCTCATAAGGTCATTGCCATAACTGGTGCCTTCTATTAGTGCTTTTCGTATCCACCACCTTCTTTTCTTTATTGTATTCCTTTGCCTGCAACGCAGGTCGAAACGTTGGCACGTATTAAAGAATTCTTCTTTGACGTGGTGTTACTTTGACTGCATCCCTGACTATCATCTTCTCCACACCTATAATCTAAAAATCTTCAAGCAGATGTTGGTTTTTATCACTGTTCTCAGTACATCGCCTGCCCCTAATGGCCACAGCTTATTCCAGTTTCGAACAAGAGTTTCCTGGGAAACAATGTTGCACGCATACGATACATTTAAAATGGCATGTTTAATTGTGTATCCTTTCCAAAATTCATTTAAATTTGTTCCTGAATGAAAAAGAAGAAATAAAATTCTGCAGAAATATCTTCCAGTAGTGGCGTTTCAAATTGTTGATGACTCCCTGATCCATCGGCTGTATAAGGAAGTAGTATTTGCTGGAAGGAAAACGCATTTTATATTTTCATTTACAACTAGTTTATTTAGAGGATGAGACGGAATGTTTTCCATAATTAAAAAAGCTTTTTCAGGCAATTTTTTTATTTTTTTTATTTCGAATACATTTTGAAACCAATCAATAAATTTTTTTTGATTTATCCAGGAATTGTTTTGGGCATAATAATTAATCCCGTAAATAAGTAGCAAGGGGGAAAAGGAATTGCATAGTTATTTTAAAAAAACCTGACGAATTACAGAATATGACGAATTATCGAGTGACAAAATAACGAGTTTCCACTGTATTTCTATTGTACTCACTTAAAACTACAAATCCATTCAAATCTCTGTTATTTATTTATTTTTTTTTTTCCCCTGCCAGTTTCAGACAGACTACTGTAATTATTAAATTCATGGAGTTATAGTACTATAGAGAGGACCTTCCCGTATATTGTTCCGTAAGGGGCGAGACCAAAACACTAACCGGCCACGCCCACTATGCCCAACTGGCGACTTGCGTTCTATATAGCCTAGGGCGATTGAAAGGGTTCGTAATAAATAAAATAAGTAAATCACTATAACAAAATAACAGCAGTATAAAGCCTAGGAAGCCAAAATTTGAAATGATAAGAGGTTAATATACTGATAATACGGTTCACATCAAAATGGCTGCCTGCCCTAGCTATTGAGAGATAAGTCTGTAACTTATCTATAACCCCTCCACTTGTCTATAACTCCATGATTAAAGTAAAGACGTCTAAAAGTAATCAACATTTAGTTAATGTTCCTTCCTTATTGATTAATTAACCTTAGTTACTTCAACTTACCAGTTTAAAGTACGTACGATAATTAAAGTGTATCGTACATAACCGTAAAAAAAACAACATGCGCTCGTAATATAATAACGAAAATTGCAAGAAAAAAATTTTTTGCTGATCATAAGAGGAGTGTTGGGCACGTACAGTGGCGTGTTGGGGCCATGCAGCACGGCACGCGAGGTCATCAAACCATCTTAAATAATACCATACTTACTCCAAAAAGTTACGCTCTAATTTCGTGCAGTGAATAATGAATGCTCATTCCTATGTATACTTTAATCATACTTCTGCAGGTAAATATTAAACCTGTCGAATTCTGCAATGCAGCTCCCTATGATTTATTAATGCGCGGAAATGATTTGTGAACTTCATATATAGGGTTGCCACCTGTCCGGCTTTTTACGGCCGTGTCCGGCCAAATATTTGTGTGTCCGGCAATTGTTAGACTTTTTCGTCTTCTCGTTGAAAGTAACAATTTTATGGCGTGGCGGAAATGTGACTGTTCATTTCTTGGAAACTCCTTCTCCTCTTACCTTTTGAACTACGCACTCGCGCGCAGTTTTTTTTCACCACTAGGATCAAGTACCACAATCAGTTCTTGTGTTTTCTGCATTATTCAGTCAGCGGAGACCGAGTTTTCGGTGAGTTAATTTTATAATTTATTTTACGTTGCACTATTATGTTATTTACAAACCTCAAATACAAGTAAAACATACATCAGTTTCTTTCAAAACTCACTATGTCGAAAAGAAAATGTATATTTTCTAAATACCCTACAAAGTCAGTACAAGATGTTTAAATCTGGGAAAGAGCCATGGTATGCAACATGTTTTTTTTGTGACCAAGTGATTTAAATAGCTAATAAGGGCAAAGCTGACTTAGAAAAGCATTCATAAACCGAAAAACATGAAATGAAGATTCGTAGCACAGCATCTACGTAAAGAATAGATTCTTTCATGGATTCAAATGCGAACTTGTTTTTTCAACGAAGCGTTGGGGCCTGCAGAATTTTATATGATTTCTAAGGAAAACGACGTTTTGGATAACATAGGTGAAAGAGAAAAATACAACTAAGAATTCATGGATTTTTATTATTTTTAGAAACATTTGAGATTGCTTTATAATTGGCTTTTTAATTTTAATCTTTTTGTTTTCTCTTTAGAAAAGTGCATATATTTTTATATTTGTATAATGAAAACTTTTAGTTTACTGCCAAAGTTGAGCTGTAATTTATTTATTTTTGTTTTATATAAGTGAAGTTTATTGTTTTTCTTCTAAATAAAACAATAAGTTTGAGGAAGTGGCATAACCTCTATTTAGAGTGTTGATGTATCTGAGGAGGGTAGAGGGGTGGAAATGAACAGAGAATATGGCGCAAGGAAATTAAGTTAGTATAAACTTCGAGATAATGTCAACCGTTAATGAGATTCCAGTGAGAAGAGGCCTTTTGAAATATGTTACTGTCTCCTGCATAATGATAAGAATTCCAGTCCGAGATAGCAGCCCTGCATGTATTTCCCATAACCCTTAGGTTGAGACATATTGATTATTTTATATTATCTTATTACGATAAAGCAATCTCTATTGGTTTTTATCATTTTATATTTTTATCAGGTTTGCGGTATTGTAAATATTATGGTAGGCAGACCAGTCATCATTCTTTAATTTTAATTTCATTTTTCTTTAAAATTTGCTTTTAATAACTTGACCTGTATGTAACGGAATCTTGCATCGTAATTTTCACCATTTTTACAGCAATCTGAATATCTTGAAAATTTCCACACGTGCAAAGGGCCAATGACGATACAATAATTACACAACTTTGTTTTAATATTCTTACGAAGTCCAGTCGAAATATAAAAGGCAGTTGGCCTTGCAAAACGTGGAGTAGTAGGTTTTATGATTCAGTACGGCCCAGATGAGTCCTGAGAATAACATATCAAAAATATGACTAAATTTGATAAAGAGAAAATTTTTTGTTGGGGGGGGGGGGGGGGGGGGGGGGGGGGGGGGCAAAAAACATTTTTGAAATTTTTCAGATTTTTTCAAAAAACAAAACAAAAATGCTTTAAATCGAAAAATGTGTCATTAACAAAATTAAATTTTATTATATTATGTGCCTAAAGACATCTCTTAAGTTGAATTTGATTTAGGCGTTAGGCCACAATCGATTGTTAAAAATCGACGAATTTCTCCAACTTCCTCAAAAAGTTAGTTTTCGTCATGTTTAAGAGTCTATAACACAAAAATGACAGATCCAATCAAAAAATGTTATATACAAATAGTTTTAGATCATTAGAGTTTGTCTAAGGACCCGTTTATGTTAGAGCTGCGATAAGCAAGGAGAGCGGCGATACTAGCGGAGCTTAAATAAATAGCTTAAACCACTTCTATTCTACAGTGGCATTAAGAAATTAAATAGTAAATATAGTTTAAACCGAGTGTGTATATAATGAGTGATTCCGAAAAGGAAGAAAATGCTTTTGTCGTCAAGTGCTGTAAAATATTAGGTTGCTGCAGTCGTGCGGAAAGAGTGCGAATTTGCAGCTCACCCTATTAATAAGGCAAGGTTTACGTTTGGGGAATTCCACCATCTTCATAAAGATTTAAGGCAACATCCCAGAAAATTTAGTGAGTATATGCGAATGAATATCGAAACTTTTGACTACATATTACCAAAAATTTCGGATAAAATGCATTAAAATGGTATAATTGCCACAGTAGACCTATTTTAGAAGAGGAGCGCTTAATGATAGCAATAAGGTAAGTAAAAACTTTCTTTTTTTTTTTTTTTTTTTTTATTTATTTCGTTTTTTTTTTTTCAAAGTTTCTTTATCTATTACAATATTTTTTACAAAATATTAATAAAATAATATTAATGAAATAGTTTTACAAATTTAATGGAATGATTAGAGAATAAAAGTCCCACAACGGTGCCCTAACGAAAATTTCACTTATTAATAACTCAACATTTATACTCGACAAGAGCTGAGGAAACGGGACAGATGATTGTCGACACCTCCTATCGTTAGTCGCAGCTCCAATATAAACACTACAGTGACAAACATAGGAAGGTTTTCTCAGCTCCGCTAGTATCACCGCTCTTATCGTTTATTGCAGCTCCGACATAAATGGACCCTTAGATAGGTTTAGTTCGGTTTGATATTAAAGTGTATTTTTTTGATTTTTTAAAATAATTTTTTTTTTAAATTCTACTGATCCCTGTTGAACAGATCCGCTACCTAGGACTCCACTTGGACAAACGTCTTACTTGGAATCCACATACAAGACCAAAATGACAAGGAACTGCCCATCGTTTTCGACTACTTCAACATTTATTAGACAAACGTTCAAAACTCCCGAATTTCTACATAAGACTCATTTCCATGACAGTTATCAGACCTGTTTGGACATATGGAGTTGAGATCTGGGGCTCAGATACTTTTCATAAATTAAATCAAGCAATGGAAGCTGTTAATAAATTATTGCCTAATAAGGTCATTTTGCGTAGGAGTAACATCAACTGGCCTCCCATAAGCCCGACTTCAGTCCACTTGACTATTTTGCATGGGGATACCTTAAACGTAAGGTCTATGAGAATAATCCGACGAACCTGACGCAATTGAACAAACATGAGGTCAGAAATGGCAGCAATATCGAGAGCTATGTGTCACCATGTGATCGCCAATCTTTGTTCCCGATTAGAAGGGTGCCAGCAGCATAACGGTCACCAGTTAGATAACATCATCTTTTCCAAATAATTTTTCACCTTATATTGTAATAATTAACAATAAACTAGTATTTTATTTTAAGTAGTTTTTGTTTTATCGAAGTAACAAATACCTGATACTCTTTTTGGACACCCTGTAGTAAACTCCATAACCATTCAAATCCACTAGTCTCTCAACTTACTTCCCATTCTATTCCTGATGACCATCTGAGGCGTCTGAAAAGAAGTGGGTAGTTGCTTCACAAGCACTTGTAATGTTATTATTTTATATTATTATCACATTTACTGGATTATAGTAAATAACACGTGGCTGAAATTGTCTCCAAAATATTTTTTTCAAAACCTACTAAATAGAACTCGCTACAGCTGCGTACAGGTTTATTATGCATAACTTTTTCTACCGAGAATTATGCAAATTTAGCTGTCTGGTAAATAATAACGTTCCTTATAATAATAAATATTTTTGATCTCTACTGTTATATAAAAGGACAACCCTTTATTTTTGAATAGATATAATTCATTTAATATAAATTTTTCAATAAAAATAAAAATTGTAGTAACGCATAGCATTGAGACAAGTGGAAAGAAAAACAGGTTGCTTTGAAGAACTTATCACACAGAGTTTAAAATAACTAGGAATCGTAAAGGTGAGTTCAAACCAGTTTTATCACAACCAACTATATATAAATAGAAGCTGAGTCTAAAATTTGATTCTTAGTACAAAATTATAACAGAAAATGCGAATGGTATATCTAATTTTTTTAAATTCATTTTATCTGCTCTTTATCAATATTAGTCTTTTTTTCCGATTTCCTAAGTTCAAATGTTCAAAATATACGCCATTGAAAATCGATAATTTTCGCAAAAAAAATAATTTTTATCTCACTTATTGAAAAACTTTTGCTTCAAATGCCAGAAACATATTCATGAAATTAAAGTAATTTTAATGTCCTACAACTTTGATTCTGACATTTTTTCTTAGAAACGATCGTAAAATTATTGCGATTGCGATTATGAAATTTTTTTTTTTGCGGATATTATCGATTTTCAATAACGTATATCTAGGGAACCGTTGGAAATTCTACAAATACACCACAGCACCTTAACATTCCCTATCAGCTGGTCTTCCCCAAGGATCCTGTCTTTCCCCTACTCTCTTTAACCTATACATATCCGACCTACCTTCTCTTCCTTTAGTTGAAAGATCATTTTACGCTGATGACACGCGCCATTTACACTAGTTCCTACAGGATAAATACAATTGAAAGGAGATTAAAATCATTATACTCCAAATTCAATAAATATTACAAAAAATGGAAAATAAAAATAAATGGACACAAAACTGCAACAATAATGTTTACAAAAAGGCCTTCTTTTAATAGCGGATCATAAAATCCTAAATAAAATTCGAATACCTTGGGCACAAACTGTAACCTACCTAGGTCTCTAGGTATGGAGCTACACATGTGACTCCAATTACAAAAAAATTCAAAACCAATGCTTGAGAATCATTAACGACTACCCAAGATACACAAAAATAAATGTCATGCTGCACGATCTAGATTTTCAAACAATTAAACAGTTTATTTACACCCAGACCCAGAACTTTTTCAACTCAACAATAAACTCTGACAATCCCATAATACATACAATAATTATTATTATTACAATACAATAGGCAAATAAAACAAGCTAACCTTAAGAAGATACGTACACAAACGAACTAGACACATACTACTTGAATAAAATTGATTTAGTAAGACATACTTAGAATTGAATAGTTTTATTTAAATTTTAATTTAGCAAATCGAAGTATTATAAGAGTTAATTTATTCTTAAATGGTAATTAATTTGAATGCTCAAAACTTTTGCTTATTTTTATATATTTTTCACTTATTTATTTTTAATAATTTGCATTATATTATTATTACTATATTTTTTTTTTAGTAGGTTTTTTTTTCAGTTTTTCCAACATTTTTAAAAAATGTATTTTATGTTTTAATTTATATTGAATGATATTGTAGTGTGAATTGTTTTATTAGCAAAACATGTATTTATACGAATATGTTACAAAATTGTTAAATTCCGTAAAATAAAGCTCTTTTTATTATTATATTATGTACAAATATGAATAAAATCAATTTTATAGGAAATTTAATCAGCTTTAATTTTGATTTGAAACATATTTTTCTTAGAGCACCGTTTTCGAGATATAATAGAAATACCCGAAAATAGGACTTTCTCTCTGCACCCCACCGTAAACTAATCCTCAGGGGCAGGGACTTAAAGTATGTTTAGTTTCTAACTACTACTAGGGTTGGGCGATAGTCGATAGTTACAATCGATATATCGATAGGTCATGCCTATCGATAGATCTTTTTTGCTAATTTCAAGTTTTGAAACTCTCGGAATTATGCTGATCTGTCTCTGCTCAGTGTCGAGTTCTTTAGAAGTTGAATTCGGAATTCCTAGAGCTCAAGGGTTCTCTCAAAGATTAAGCCAAAGGAAAGCGAAATACTGGTTTTTCTTTAGGGAAATATGTGGCTCAAGGAGCACACTTGACTCTTGAAATTGTTAATGCTAAACTTGAAATACCGTTATTTTTCTTTTTTGAAGATTTGATTTGTTCATTATTATTGTAAACATGTAAATTGTAACCTTTCATAAAATTCAAATAAATTAGTTTTTTTTCTCTCACCTTTATGATATAATCTTATAATCTATAATCCTTCAAATTTCAAAGAGTAAGTAGATAATTTAATTTGATATTTAATTAAATTAGTCGAAATCCTTTATTGAATAGCTTTGGAAAAAAAAGAAGAAACTATCGAAAAACTATGGATAGCAATCGATAGTCTCAACCGATAGTATCGGCCTATCGACAGTGCTAACTATCGACTATCGCCCAACCCTAACTACTCCTAACGAAGCTGTGAATTCAAATTCAACGTTTCAATCTTTCAGTCAAAAAGATATCGCATATTTCATACAATCTACATGTTCATTGAGCGGACTAATTTAGAACTATGCTATAATGTACTTGACAACAGAATTCTACAGAGGCATCATTGAGAACTTACACCATTTAAAAGAGATACGAGACTGGTGTTAATATTAGAGGTAGCATAAGTATCGAAATTCTCTACTGATTACGGTTATTTAAGTTTTTTTTAATTTCTATGTATTGATCTGCCTGTACCTCACGCCATATTATCAGCAGATTGCCTGCCCCAAGATAAGCTGTTATTTACACCCCCTTCTAGTGATGTCAACTAATTTCAACTAATTGATGTCAAAAAACCACTTTCACCACTTTATTGATGTTTTATTTTATTTTTATTATGACATTTTTATCAGTTAACATCATTATAATTATTTATCATTAGCAATTATACCACTTCGTAACTGCTCAGTTATTTATTGTAATTTACAACTGTATATACAATATATAAATATAATACATCAAGTAAATGTGATAATAATGATAAAAATGACACGCCACTTGTTTTGTAGCACTTATTAAGGTTCTATATAGTGAAATAGCATCCCCAGTCACGGCTTCGCCCGCTCTTATAAGTAACGAACTTAGATAGGTTTAACTAATAACAGAAGTTTTATTTTTTTAAAATAAAAATCTTATAATGCAGTTAAGAATTATTTTCTCACAATATTTCTAGATATTTTCACTCAAAGCTGTAACCCGGTATTATTGCAATGATTTACTTAAAAGCATTATTGGATATTCAATCCTTAAATCTAATCTATGAGTTGGTAATTTAGATGGACAGAGACGTTTTAGGAAGAAACTGGCAGATAATGGACTGCATTATCAGTGCTTACAACCCTATCAATAGAGATATTCTCGGCTGTCACAATTTACTTTTTCAATAATAATGTTGTTAATATTCTGTGCTATAGTATTTGTTGGTAATATTACTGCTATTTCACACACCCAATGGTACGATTTATTAAATAAACCTGAAACATTAAAATGAATTTGAAATCATTGATATATTATTCTTCTGAAAACCTTCATCAAAAGCTATGGTTAGATCTCCCATTTTTTAAACACAATATAAAAAATAAGAAATCGATATTTTGTTAAGGCAATAATGTTTAGTGGAGCAAAAATAATTTTATTGATTTCATTTGGTTGGATTTTAATTTCTATCTAACTATAAAAGTTAATGACAGAGTGACAAACTTCTGCCACTCAACATTGTGAATTTAAATTATTATTATAGTAAACTATACTATCTAAAATCTCCCTAGAATATGAAGAATTTGTAGTTAAAATTTGGTACAGAGGGGTTTAATAATTTTACCATTGCAAACTCTGGTGTAGAATGCCGCTAACCACATATCGTTCGATTATTAAATATCCCTAGGATCCGCACGTCACTCTAAATATTTATAGCTTTTTTTATAACAATTTATTTGAATCAAGCTAATTTTATTATCAATTTCTAGCTCTATATAACATTTTACCGTTATAACCAACGAAAAATGGCTTGTCCTTTTATATAATAGTATAGATATATATTAATTTAGAACATGTGTTTTATTGCTAATTGGTTACAAACACCTGCACTACAGCATTATTTATAAAAAATAAATATTATTTTGATATTGACATACACCTAGAACCCCAACTCTGATTTTCAATTTTTCTTTTTCAAAAACCTTCCCGGAGATATACCTAATAATTTCCCAAATTTTCACAGCGATTGGATGTACGGTTTTTGAATCTATCGAGTACAGACATACACACAATCATTTATATATATATATATATATATATATATATATATATATATATATATATATATATAGGTTACTATATTAGGTCTCGAGGCCATCTTCTTTTTAGGCGCCTCGGAGGGATGTCTGGAATAGAATGAGAAGCAAGTTGTGATATTAATGGATTTGAATGGCTGTGGAGTCTGCTATGCAGCACCAGCAGATTACAGATAGACATTTCCATGATCTATTGTTTTTCCTAGTCCCTTTTTTCCATAAAAAAATAATAATAATAATAATAATAAAAAGGCTGAAATCTTTGTATTAAAAAAAAAGAAGAAAAAAACCTGAAGATTAGATCTAATTTTTTTTTTTTTCAACCTAAGAATCATATTCTAAGGCATACTGATTTATTTAAATTTTTTTTTGTTTTCGTTTTTTTAATGAAGAGCCTTCTACATTTTGAATATAACTCTTTTTTATTTTTTATTTTATTTTTTGTTTAATTAATTTTATTATTATTATTGTTTTACTACCATTCGGAGCTCTCTAGATACTCTGTTATTTTTAATTTTTTAAACCCACACCTGTCACTTATCCCGTGACAAAAAGTAAATGCGATAACAATATAACATATATCGTTACTCCTAATATTATCTTTAAAATTTTTAATCCGTGTAGATTTAACAACCAACTTCCTTTTAGCCTTCACTGAGTATTTTATAGCACGATTCATGAATTGGTGTTTTGTGTAAGTTTGCTGGTATGGCCTTACTGTTGGACACGAAATCATTTGTTTGAAGACTGGATGTGTAAGACTGTGTGTAATGTTTTGATTCTTACGTACCAGGGAGATTGCCAACAACAACAACATTTATACAATAGTTGTTTTTTAAATTATTTCTACATCATATAATACTTATATTTATCATTGCAAGACCCTAAAATCTAGCAGAATGGTCAGATATCTGTAGATTTTTTAACTGCAATGGGATCCAAATGTCGCTCCATTCTATTTATAGTTTTTTAATAACAATTGAATTAAAAATAAGTAAAATTTATAATAAATTTCTAGCTCTATACAACATCGCACCTTTGTAACCTCTCTCGAATGATGCTCGCCACCTATCGGTCGATTATCAAACTTCACTGCGCAACACATATTCATCGTTTTTTTTTTATGGCTACCAGGTATGCAAGTTTAAAATGTCGTTTATTTCTTAAAGTATATACACAGTAATTTTAAAAAAAGTATAATACATTTTATTCAAAGTACTGACCCTCGCTTTCTACACATTTTGTCCATCTCTCGGGCAATATATGGATACCATTCCAAAAGAATGCTTCATCTTTATTTGAAACCATTCATCGAGCCATTTTCGTACGTTTTCGAAATTGTTGAAGTGTTGCTCCGCCAATGAGTGTCCCATCGATGAGAAGAGGTGATAATCAGAAGGCGCCAGGTCAGGTGAATACGGCGGGTGGGGTAGGAGTTCCCAACCAAGCGAAGAAAACGTTTCCTTAGTCAATCTGGCTGAATGTGCAGGAGCGTTATCATGCTGAAGAATGACTTTGGCGTGCCTGTGAGCCCATTCTGGGCGTTTTTTTCGATCAATGCGTGACTCAAATTGATCATTTGTTGTCGGTAGCGCTCGGTATTGACTGTTTCGCCGGGTTTGAGAAGCTCGTAGTAGACTACTCCCTTCTGATCCCACCACACACACAGCATTGTCTTCTTCCCAAAACGATCCGGTCTTGCACTCGATGTGGATGGTTGTCCTGGCGTTACCCATGATTTTTTTCGTTTGGGATTCTGAAAATAAATCCATTTTTCATCGCCAGTTACAACTCGATGCAAAAAACCCTTTCTTTCTTGGCGTAAAAGCAGCATTTCGCACACAGTTTTTCGTTTTTCCATCTGTCGTTCGTCCAATTCATGTGGAACCCATTTTCCAACCTTTTGAATCTTTCCCATAGCTCTCAGGCGATCGGAAATGGCTTGCCTAGTGGCATTCAACTGTTCTGCCATCATTTGTTGGGTTTGGGTATTGTCTTCGTCTAATAAAGATTGCAATTCGAAGTCCTCAAACTTTTTTGGTCGATTTTCTCGTTTTTGATCAGTAACATCAAAATCACCACGTTTGAAACTTTGAAACCAACGTTCACATGTCCTGACGGTTGGAGCAACATCGCCATAAGTCTCAACAAGAATTCGATGACATTCAGATGCCTTTTTCTTTTGATTAAATAAGAAAATCATGACATGCCGCAAATGCTCTTTTGCTTAAAATTAGACATTTTTAACACCAGAGAAAGGTATGATACGTCCACGTAAACGACTTAAAAACAACTGACTTTTGTAAACAAATGACTAACAAACAAAATAGCGTTTAGAGATAAGCAAATCCTTCAATAGGCTAAGAGCGCATTCTATTGGAATTAAAACGACATTTTAAACTTGCATACCTGGTATATAATTAAAACTCTTTAAATTTTATTATTGCTTATCCTTTCTTGAACTATGAAGATGATGTGGTTAAAATTTGGTACAGATTGGTTTGGTGGTTTTCGCGATTAGTGATCACAAACGAAAAATGGCTTGTCGTTTTATATAATAGTATATACTGGTGTAATAAAGTATTTAATTATACTACCTATATTTGCAGTGATTTCCTCCCGGCTATCTTAAAAAAATTAAATTGAATTAAAAATATACAATCGCATGAAGCCATTTTTATTTGTTTATAACGTGAAGCCTTTGGTAGAGGGTTAAAACTAGATGAAACCGGATACTTCCGGTCTATGAAAGCGCGCAAAAAGACTCGATTGTATAACAAATTTACAGTGGAGTAATAATAAACAGGAAAACAGAAAGTAAATAACTGTTAAGGACAATTTACCTGTTGTACACAACCACGATACGAGAACCAAATCTGCAAAAAAGAGGAAAAAAAAAAAAAAAAGGAATTAATACAGTTGCTTCTGGATCAAAAATGGCTCCTCCACCGAAAAACTGTATTAAGTAAACATTTCGTCACGACAAATATTACAACATTAACAAACAAGGACGGTTTATTAGTACATAAAATAACTTAGTTTCTCGAAACTATCGAGTGTTTGATAATACAATTAGCACATAACACCAAGGTAATATAAATTGTTATAACAGAAAAAGCATAATAAATACTATAAATACATATATTAATAAATTTTTAAGGCTTTTTTTTTTTTCTCATCAGTAGCAGTAAAAATTCTACACTCTGGAAGGTCTCTAGACCTTCTTATTTTCAGACGCCTCGGAGGATGATCGGGAATGGAGTGGGGGGCAAGTTGAGAAACTAATGGATTTGAGTGGTTATGGAGCTTACTATGAAAGGATAGGTATCTGGTTTGGCCTGAATCAGCAACATATGGAACGTTAATGTCTTTATGGATAAGTTTGTTTGTGACGGAATAACGAGCATTGAGGATTGGATACGAGATGAATTGGATGGTTTATTGGAGCCCCAAAGCTTAACTCCGTACGTCCAAATAGGTCTAATCACAATCATGTATACGAGTCTTATGTATTTAATTGGGAGCTTTGAACGTAATTGTTGAAGTAGTCTGTAACGACGTGCAGTTTTCAGTCTTTTTAGTCTTGTATGTGGATTCCAAGTTAAACGTTAGTACATTTGGAATCCTAGGTAGTGGATCTGTTCAACAGGGATCAGTGGAATATCAATAAAGGATACTGTAGGACAAAAAGTTGTAGATTTACGACGAAGGGTAAAGGTTATTCGATGAGATTTATTTGGATTTATTTTTATTCTCAGTTTTTTATACCATTCTTGGAGGTTTATGAAGTGGGATTGGAGGGGTCATTGTTCATTGTGTGATCAGCCTATGTGGTGATGACAGCGGTACAATGAGTCAGGATTTTTAATGTCAAAATTTACAAACCAGTATTTAGCTTATAATTATAGTAATGAATGAATTTCTGATAAATAATTATTTTTTTGGAGAGATGTATCTTCACATCCAGTTGGCCAACGGAGCTTCGTTGGGCTCAACTGGTCACAAACTTAATTTTCTTTAATAGTAACATGCTATTAAATATGCTCTTCTTACGGAAAATCACATAGATTTTGAAATAGCAACAAAATAGTGTCAATAGCGCTAATATTTCGCGGTTTTTAGAGTACAGTAGATAATTCGTCATGAGTGGGGTAGAGGGAGTGACGAATTAACGGAAATGACGAATTTCAGAATTTTGGTGGTAAAGTAACAAAGAAGCATTTTAAACTATATAATTGTATTTTCTTTTGCAATTTATTTAATGTAAAAACGGACAGATGAACATTATACACATAGGACTTGAGTGAAAATGACAAAAAAAAAGCTAAACACTTGCCGCATCCCATCAGGTGTGAAATATCTGATTCACATTGCTGCTCGAAACCACTCAACGCTCTTAGTTAACATTTCCTCTAATTCTTTGCATGGAATAGCGGAAGAATTAGAAACGTCATCGTTTTTCATCACTAGATCATAACTTCATTTTGAGAACCAAGCACTTGTTCTATAATTCCATTGACATTTAAAATTTCATATCCTACATCCGTGCTATCCATGTTTAACCAGCTGCTTACCTCTTGCATATCTTTTCTCATTTTATAACCAAATATAAATGGGCACAGAAGGGTAATTCATTAATTATATATAATATGACCTTAGATGAACATAGTTTCACATTGTTTAACTTTATAGTATCACTTTATTCGCATTTATCGTGCATATGTGTTTTTGCATGTTTTAGGGCTTGAAAATGTGGCAATAGCCATGAAACGTCTCCCATTTAGAAAATCATTTTAGCATTTTATGTTTTTTAAATAAATAATAATGGGAGATTAATTGCTTTTTAATACACCTTATTTTCACTATATTTCTTATACACACATCTGTCGCTCAAACCGCGACAATAAAACCAGCCTGTGTTGACTCAGGCATATCCATGTTTTGAACTAGTTTGTACTAGTTTCCTTGAATGTTGTCATAAAAATTTTGTTCCATAAAGTGTATATATGACCCTGGTACAGTGGGTATAGTCTAATCTATATGCAATGGTCTATCTATTACTGACCTACCAGGGTGAGCGAGTTATGATTCTTAAAACCTTAGAATGAAAACTTTGTAATTTTTAAATGTAAGTCTTTTTTTATTGGACCAAAAATTTGTGATGCATCGGCCAAACATGAAGAAAAATCAAAAATGCGGATTTTCGAGCTCTGGCACTTTTGAAAAACATGTGCGATATATGGACGGCGTTATTCAGAAACCAACCAATCCACAAGAGCACCAATTTGACATAAATTTAAACTAAAATTTTACAGATTTACTATTTAATGAGACTTTTCGACTTAATATTTAATTTTCTAATTTTTTTACACATTGGCCAATAACTTATTTCAGAATAACTACCAAGTGGCTTGGATGCATTCTGCTAAAATAAAATAAATTTAATATGACATGTCGCTTGGTTGACACATTTTAAATTAGGTAAAGCTTCATGGTTCTCTGAAATCGAATATTAAACTATTTTTGATTCAAATGTTGTACTCACAAGGGGATGTTTGGAGTTGTAACTGTAACTCACAGATTTGAATGACGATTTGTGCGTGGGTAGTATGGGCCTATAATAGTGCAAAACTAGAGTTATAGCCACCAATGGGCATTAGGAGCCAAGAAAAAAAAAAAAATATGAAAATCACGTTTTATTTTTTTTTCTCAGCTCTTAGTCAAGATAGAGAAATGATTCTTTCACGTTTAATTGCAGTTATGTATGCTATTTTAAATAAAAATACTTTCGTTATTATACACTACCTGGCTTTAGGGTGCTCAAAAACTCCAAAAAAAAAAAAAAAAAATGACGAAATCCCAAGGAAATTCGCTGTAAATCAGTGGAAACTTTTTTTCATGAACATTACCAAAATCAGTTTCAGTTAAACATAAAAGAACCATTTCTCTATCTTGACTGAGAGCTGAGAAAAAAATAAAACGTGATTTTCATTTTTTTTATTTTTTTTCTCGGTTCCTAATGCCCATTGGCGGCTATAACTCTAGTTTTGCACTATTATAGGTCCCTACTACCCTCACAAAAATCGTCATTCAAATCTGTGAGTCACAGTTACAACTCCAAACATCCCCTTGTAAGTTTAATTTTTTTCGTTTTGTGGATTTGTTGGTTTCTGAATAACGCCGTTCATATAAGGTCACATTTTGTTCATTTAATACGTTTGAATTCCCTAATAAAACATTTATGCGTAAATTAGTGATCGTAAAAAATGTTTTTTAATCAAAAATGAATCAGATAGCAATAAATCACTTTGCCAGTCAGAAAAAATAAATTTTTACCCACTTATGATCAACCAATAGAAATACCCTAAATATTATTTTAACATTTTTAAACTCTAAAGAAAATTGCGTTTATTTTTTGTTTAAAATGATATCTAAGACAAACTGAGTTCACTTTATCAGGGAAATCATTTTATAAACATCAAGCACGGTATCATATACAGACAATGAAAGAATTTTTTTTTTAGAATGCATTCTAAATGCATTGCATAATAACTTTGTTATATGAGCGCTATTAAGCAAAGATAAATGTGATTTTGATGAAAATATCGATAATAAACCGTATTTGCGTTTCACTTAATAAAGGGGGTAGCGGGATAAGATAGGTCTTGCGGCCCCCACGGATTTTATTCAGGCGACCCCAAAACCTTGAAGAGGGCCGAAAAAGAAAATTTTTGAGATTTTTTCCGAACCCCCATCTTCCCCCTAAAACCCCACAAGGGGAAAAAACGTGCTTTTTGATATTTGAATTTTTTTCGAGAGTTCGAATTAATTTTTAAGCGGTTCCAACGCAAGTAAAATTTTGTTTGGGATGTGTAGATGTTCCCCGAATTTTTTCAGATTTTATCATTGAATGAAACATAGCTTAATATCCAAAACAAACGTAAATAATCGGGATATTACATTAAAAACTATATGGTATTTTGGTGCAGACTCAATGAAAAAGAACGGCCTAAATAGCATTGAAAGATACACTCCTCCTCTTCAAAATGGCGCCGATAAACTTGAATTTGTAGTCCGGGACAAATCGATTTTAGTAAAACGTAAATTTTAAATTATGCAATTTAGGCCTACAGACAACGCGTCAATAAACGAGCGATAACGTGACAGAACACTTGCAATAACGGGGCCGGAACAGGGGACAACATGCCATTATTGTGAAGTGTCATATTACATTTCTTTAGTTTGACTTTTTCGAGAACGTTAATTTGACAATTTTTTCAGCTTACACCGAAATGCCTCCAAAAAAAAAACTAAAACATGAACATGATTAAAGATGCGTGAAATGCAATCTGCTGTTAAGATATGACACCGGGCAGAAAAAAAGTCATTACTTCAGAAGAAGAAGCCAACTCGCTATCGGTGGAGTTGGACAAAGAAGTAGATGTAGGAAGCGTTCTGTGCGGAAAATGTCGTTCAACTCGTCTGGTCATAAATAAAGCATTTTTGTTGATTATTTATCAAAAATTAGAAATATAACAATTTTATCACTTGTTGACAGCTGTCAATTGTCAGAATATATTTTTGACATTAAATTCGTGATTAGCGACCTCTAAAACCCCTATATGAACTATTTTTCATTTACTTAATTAAGTATTGACTTATTCTGTAGGCCTAAATTGCATAATTTAAAATTTACGTTTTACTAAAATCGATATGTCCCGGACTACAAGCAACCAAATTCAATTTTATCGGCGCCATTTTGAAGAGGAAGGGTGTATCTTTCAATGCTATTTAGGCCGTTCTTTTTCATTGAGTCTGCACCAAAATACCATAGAGTTTTTACTGTAATATCCCGATTATTTACGTTTGTTTTTTTGGATATTAAGCTATTTTTCATTCAATGATAAAATCTGAAAAAATTCGGGGAACATATACACATCCCAAACAAAATTTTACTTGCGTTGGAACCGCTTAAAAATTAATTTGAACTCTCGAAAAAAATTCAAATATCAAAAAGCACGTTTTTTCCCCTTGTGGGGTTTTAGGGGGGAGATGGGGGTTCGGAAAAAATCTCAAAAATTTTCTTTTTCGGCCCTCTTCAAGGTTTTGGGATCGCCTGAATAAAATCCGTGGGGGCTGCCAGGCCTATCTTATCCCGCTACCCCCTTTTAAATTACAATTCCTTTTCTTCTAAACGTTTATCAACTACTTCAACTTAATTTAAATTTTCTTATATTCTATTTTTTTTTTAAACTTTTTATTGAGTAATTATTACAATCTGGCACAAATGTGGGCAATAAGTAATATAGATGGCGTATGATTACATTCACATATTATGTACAATGAGAAAAAAAATAATAATATAAAATATTAAAATAAAGTAAATAAGTAATGTAAGAAAAGAAAAAGAGAACTATGCTATACATAAACAAATAGCGGAAATGACGAATTACAGAATTTTGGTGGTAAAGTAACAAAAAAGCATTTTAAACTATTTAATTGTATTTTCTTTTGCAATTTATTTAATGTAAAAACGGGCAGATGAACATTATACACATAGGACTTGAGTGAAAATGACAAATAAAAAGCTAAACACTTGCCGTATCACATCAGGTGTGAAATATCTGATTCACATTGCTGCTCGAAACCACTCAATGCACTTAGTTAACATTTCCTCAACTTCTTTGCATGGAATAGTGGAAGAATTAGATACTTCGTCGTCATCATCTTTTTCATCACAAGGTTCATTTTGAGCACTAAGCACATGTTCTATAATTCCATTGTCATTTAATATGTCATATCCTATATATTTAACCAGCTGGTTATCTCTTTCTTATCTTTTCTCATTTTATAATCTGGAGCAGAAGTTGCTGAGTCAGATGCTAATGTTTTTGTAGGAAGAGCTTTCCAGTGTTATCTGATTCCAGGAAATTGTCAACTGCACTCGTAATTCCTTTTATCTTTTACTACAATCAATGGAGGGATCGATTCTGGGCTTGCTCTGTTTGTTTTATTCTATGAAATGATTATCGAAATGTATAAATATAGGCGTATTTTTTAATGGCAAACCGAATGAGGCGGTTTAAAGATTAAATAAGTAGAAAGGGAAAAAAATGAATAACATACGTATTTAATTTTGGTATTTATAGTAACAAAAAAAAAAAAAAAAAAAAAAAAAAAAAAATTTACAGAATAAGACGAATTATCGAGTTACGAAATAACGAGTTTCCACTGTATATACACAAAAAAAAGGTAAATAATAGTAGTAATAAAAGATAAAACAAAGGTAAAAATACAATTATACTCTATTTACAATTTACACTCATCTTAAGGATCCCCCCACCAGGACAAGCCAGGCACAGAGAGATCCCAGCTCTTCTCTCTCAGCTGCGTCACTGGTGAAAAAAATCCAGTGGAGGCTAAGTGAGAGCGCTATAACATTCATTCAGGGCATGAGTAAAGAAGCTGACCATTGCCAGAACTTCAATATAAGTAATTTTACAAAAGATCTCGGGGCCACTGCCGTTTTAATATGCGAGGGGGGCTATCAGGATGTGAGGAACTGGATAAAGATTGAGCCAGAGGGTTAGGATGGAAGGAAAGGTTGCGATGGAATTTTGAAAATTTAAGGGGTATAAGGTCGAGGACGTATGGTATATTGAGATCATTATGTAGGGTTTTGTTGGAAACATAATATGGAGCATTTAATATAGTTCAGATGATTTTGGATTGGAAGAATTGAATGCGTTTGATATTCGACTTTTTTGCTGTCCCCCAAAGTTCAAGTCCAAATAGGTTTAATAATAGTTTTGTTATATTCTATTATCTCGAATATTTTTATTGTTGATATGAATTCATGACAGAAACATGGATATTTAACAACGGCCATAAATACAATACTAAATCATAAATATTTGACATTTAATTTCCTGTAATCAAAATATTATCTTATCTTAAGGAGGAAAACTAGTGAAATCGTTATTAAAAAAAAAAAAATAATAGTATCCTTAAGGAAGAAGACTAATTCTAAGTGGGGAAGGAGAGTGACCAAGAATGTCCTTCGGTCGCCGAAATCATCAGATCCTGACAGATAATAACATTATGTTATTTATATTTTAACTTAACTTAGTAAAAATATAATATTAGTAAAAACTACAAGAGGTCCTTAATAACGGTGGCTGGATAAATAATATATGAGTATAAGATATTTATTTTATGTTTAAAAGTGATATAGAAAAATAAATGAACATTATGTGGTTGTTTTTAATAAAATCTGGGACGTTAGTGAAGAACAGTAATGGATTTTAAAGAACAAGTAGTAGATTGTTGGGTATGCAGTCATAAAGAAACACAACAATTAAAAAATAAGTTTTTTAATTTGTAATGCCAACGTTTCAACTTGCATTGCAAGCCTTCATCAGGGTTTCAGAGACAGATGTAAACATTAATTGGTTTAGAAACTGGTTTAGTTTCTTTTTACATCTGTCTCTGAAACCCTGATGAAGGCTTGAAATGCAAATTGAAACGTTGGCATTACAAATTAAAAAACTTTTTTTTTTTAATTGCTTGTATTTTTATGACTGCATACCCCAACAATCTATACAAGGAAATCGGAAAAAAACATCGCTGCAACGCTAGTATCTGGTAATAAGTGTATTCTGCAAGGGAGTAGAGGCAAGTCGGCTTGGTATAGAAATACCAAAATTTTAAATTAAATACAATTTTCTTTATTTAGCAAAATTAAGTTATTAGTATTGAGGTAAGACTGATCAAATAAAAAAAATAAAATAAAATAAAATAAACAAAAAAAATACCCAACCTACTACCACCTTAAGAAAATTGGTTTATCCTTCCCCCCAATACCTCCGGAACCGAATGAGATTGCCAATAAGCTGCGGCTAAAATTGAGTTCGATTCCCGATAGGGCTGAGGAAGGAGCAGGTAACAGGAGAAATAGCCCTATAATTAAATTTTTTAAAAAAAGATGTAATAAAGGTCTGAAGCCGATATATTGTAATAAGATAAATAATACATTGAGGTGGGAGAGGGGGGTATACTCGCACTGTATTAAATTATAATAATCTCATTGCCTAAACCGATATCTCAATATGAATTTCTGATATTGGATGGAAATTCATGAACGAAAAAAAAGGAAATTTTTCCAACAAGAAAAAAAAACAACTCAAAGAGCAACCGCGTGTGAGGGTTAAGGAGCTTTGGCAACGTTACTCCCCCTCCTCTAGCCAGCCGGGTGCCATCGGCCAGCGCTCAAGATATAAACAAATGTTCAAACCTTCCGATTAATTACAAGAGATTTATTACATTTACATGTCAGTTATTAGACCTGTGTCGGTAAAAAAATCAAGATCGGTTTTAAACGATATTTTTGAATCACTAAAAATAATAAAATCGTTTAAAACCGATCCTGATTTTTGTTTAAATGATGATGAACATATCCAATAGTCCCATTTTAAATTTGTTTCCCATTGGGACGGACAAATCCAATGAGTCATAAGAGAAACCCCACAGTAAATCAAAAAGTTAACCTACTTGCCCCCTTCTACTTCTCACTAATTCAGTGAGAAGTCCATTTCTGTTTTAGTTATCTCCAAGGTGAGTGCCCATGTTTGATTTCTTGTCTTACCTTTTTAAAAACTTTAGTATACATAATCTATGTATTGATGTGTTGAAAACATTTTGTATGTTTTAGAAATGAAGATGAATGTTTAACATTCGAAACTAGTTTTCTAATAAAATAATCTCAATAGAAGTAGCAATTAATTCATCAATCCTGATTACTAGTCTCTTACCTTGTTTCCCATTCTCGATAAACCTCCGAAGCGCCTGAAAAGAAGATGGCCCTGAGATCTTATACTAGACACTTGTATTGAAGTGCCACCAATGAGTGGTTGGTTCACAAGTTATTGTCATATTATTGTATTCATTTTCCTATACATGTACTAGATTTATATGTTCTATATACCTGGGTAAATGTCAATAAAAAAAATGAAAAGAAAAAAGATCCTTTTAATTAATATTTGATATACCTACAAAACATATTCACCCACAGTCAACATATCTACTAGTCCAGTAAAAGTGTATTTTGAACTAGAAAGTTTATAGGTAATTGTTTTTTATGGCTTCATTTATATGTTTTTGGATGCTGAACACGAATCTGAAGTTTTCCAAAAAAATTTCCATCGGCAAATATGAGAAAAATTAGAAAAAAGTAAAAAAGCTTTAATTTTTTTCATTATTTTGCTTGTAACTTGCAAAGTAATCATTTTAAGCAAAATACCTTTTCTATATTAAAATAAAGAAGAGAAAATGACCTACAATTTATGTCCTAAAGTTTTTTTTGTCAGACGTAAAGTATCCACAAAGGAATTTGGCCAACTGGGGCCAGTCCCACTTCTCCGCAAAAATATGATTGTTGTACTTTTTTGTCAATAACTCCGAATCTATTAGTCCGATTAAAAATTACTTTTTTCATCTTAAAGATGATTAAATTTACTATAAGACAGATAAATATGAAGTTTTAATGATGGCCCTTAAAAGCACGCTAAAAATCCCGTTTTGTTGTAAAATCCACGTTGTTTTGCACATTAGTCACTACAACTCCGAAACTATTCGTCCAACTCAAAAGTTCTTTTTTTAATTTAAAATGCAGTCAAATTTGATGTTGGATTCTATATATGAAGTTTTAATCGGGTTTCTTGAAATACACATGCCAGAACGCTGAAGAACCCGTACTTTTATCAAATCAACGTTTTTTGGCACATTCTTCGCTATAACTCCGAAACTATTGGACCGATTCAAAATTTCATTTTTTCATCTCAAAGCTGGTTAAATTTTCTTATATTATATATATATATATATATATATATATATATATATATATATATATATATATATATAATATATATATGTATATTATATATATATATATAAATTTTATTTATATCATAAAACACCCACGCTAGCATGCTAAATATGTATATATTGGCGAAATATGACAATTATGACATGTTCAGTGGGCTGGCGTGGGTGTTTCACGGAATTTAATATAAATTGCATATATAACATCTAGTAGTAAATTTAATCAGCTTTGAGATGAAAAAATGAAATTTTTAATCGGACAAATAATTTCGGAGTTATTGACAAAAAAGTACAACAAACATATTTTTGGGGAGAAGTGGAAGTGGGACTGGCCCCCAGTTGGTCAAATTCCTTTTTGGATACCTAACGTCTGACGAAAAAAACACAAGGACATAAATTGTAGATCATTTTCTCCTCTTTATTCTAATATAGAAAGGTATTTTGCTTAAAATGACTACTTTGCAAGTTACAAGCAAAATAACGAAAACAATTAAAGCTGGTTTACTTTTTTTCTAATTTTTCTTATATTGCAGATGGAAATTTTGTTGGAAAACTTCAGATTCGTGTTCAGCACCCCAAAAAATATAAAGTAAGCCATAAAAAACAATTACCTATAAACTTTCCACTTCAGGCATTATTTTAAAACCATTTGACCGGACCACTTAAATTAAAAATACAATCAATTCCTAATTAATCAGTGTTTCCTTGATTTTAAAGCATCGACTAAAAAAAACAAAAATATTAATCTAGTACAAACGTATTGTTTACACTGGAAATTTCTTATCAGCATTGACATCCAATGACAAAGACTTTTAATACAATGGCTGTCAACCAGCACTAAATCTGTAGCAAGCACCCTTGAAGCGAAGCTCGCTGATATAATGGAATCTCTTGTTCTCTCGTGATTGCTTTCAGAAAGTAAACGCCCTTCGTTTTGTAGGACATAATTTGTTGGTCGACATCCGAACAATACGAAAGGGAATTGGGCAAGCTGAGCCATTAGTAATCGGCCGTATAAAAACCGAAAACTGAAATCACCAAATCGATATACTATTTACTTGAATAAATGTTGCATTAGGAGTTGTAATGTTAAAATTAGGTTAAGCACAAATTGAGACACTTATAGCATGTCTGAGGTGACCTGACACGAGCGACACGAAACGTACGTGCCACACGTTCTGCGTGAGGATCCGCATATTGAGACACAGTTTTACTCACACACGATTTGGAAAATGTATGATATACGAATCCCCAAGCCACGGGACATATGGCGTGGGCTGATTGAGGAGGCCTTGATTCAGTAATGAGTTGTTGCGCCGCTGATAATGATGATGATATTCGAATAAAACAATTATTACTATCAATTAAGTTCTGAATCAGAATCATAAAATGCTGAAAAGGAAACCTTTTTCTGAAGCACTAACAAAGTGCTGATTGTTAGATGTTTTAGAACTGATGATGAATGTTTAGCATTCGAAACTAGTTTTCAAATAATAGGGAGTATAAAAAAAAAATGACCGTTTTATCAAATTCCAGAGTTCAAAAATCTGTAAATATCTTAATGCTATTTATTATTTACCAATACTTAATAATCCCTTTAGAGCATTCTCTAGGCTTGTTTTTATCACTGGACTTATTAAAAAAAAAAAAGCCTCAGTTTAGTTATTTATTTCAAAGAAGAAACATGACAGTGTACTACCAAATTTTCGTAATTTTAAGAAATTACTGGAAATAAAAATTTCACAGCCGCTGATTAAATATGAAGGGCGTGTCCTTGAAGAGCGCACTGCGCGGCGTTGGCTTGAAAAATTTAGAAGTGGAGATACGACGTTGGAAAGGAAGAAGGGCTCCGAGTGGCCATTAATGGATATTGATGAGGGTCTGAAGGAAGCTGTTGAGTCAAATCCGTCCACAAGTACTCGCGAACTTGCCAGGGAGTGTGGTGTGTCAAAAGATACTGTTAGTCACCATCTTCTCTCTATGGGGAAGGTGAAAAAGACCTGCTCGTAGACACACTTCCCGTCGAACAAATCCTGCCTCACCCACCATATAGTCCAGACCTCACTCCTTCGGATTACTACTTGTTTCGATCCATGGCCCATTTTCTTCAAGGGAAAAAAATTTGATAATTTTGCGAAAGTTGAAAATGCTGTCCAAGAGTTCTTTGACAGCCATCCCAAGGGATGGTATCAGCGTGGCATCGAGCAATTGGCTAGCAGATGGGTAATGACGGTTGATAATAATGGACTAAGCTTTGAGTATTAATTGTATTTTATATCAAAGAAATAATAATACAAATATTTGTTTAAGAAACGGTCATTTTTTCTATTTTTTTTTTATACACCCCCATTATTTCCTCATCGTAGTATTAAGTTACTGGAGGAGATCGTACCGTAATGGAGCTCTTGCGATAGTTTGCAAACTAAACGATCCACTTCGAAATATTGATATAAGTATCGAGTTCCAACCCCCCTCCTCCTCCTTGTGCACCACAGCCACAGCTGCCTAGATCTAGACGGCCAGATGAAGTAGTCCATTATCCCCTGGCCAGACCATCCTTAGCCATTGTTCTTCACAAGGACTATATCCACTATCGCTTCAAGTTGAGCTGCTATTCGCCGGCAGGATTAAGGTCGAGCAGCTAAAGGTCATAGGGACCGCTCGATAGGTGCCCTTTGGTGCCCTATCTAATAGGTTCGACAATGTGGAAACCTATTGAGGGCACAGCTACCAGTATATTAATCATATCTCCCCACTATCATGGAATATTAATCACATTGCTCCGCGAACCGTAATATTTAATGATAACTAATATGTTATAACTAGGTATATTAATATACTTACTGAACCGTACCTATTAGGCTCCAGCATTGTTAGGTATATACGCTCTTCCCTATCCGATAACTTCACAGTTTAGATGTTTTGCGATTTGTGCGGCGTTAGATTACATTATTCATAGTGAGGGGGAACAAAAATCGTAATATGCACGGACTTCCTTTCTGCTCTAATGGTATTAAAAACATTTATACTGAAGACAACCTTTAACATACTGATGCCTCCAAGGTAAATATACCTGTTTTGGGAAAACATCAAAGTTTTTATATGTTAAGTGGGCTGGCATGGGTATTTTACGGTATTTAATCAAAATTTAACACACAGGGTGTTCTGCAGATCGTTAGCCAGAGAGGTATTTTGGGTAGGGAGGTTCATTATGAACCTATTTAAGGTCACTTACCTATATAGAAAGTCTTAAGGGTTTTTTTTTTGTTTTTTTTTTTTTATTTTAATGGCCAAAACCAAACATTTATGTCTGATAACTTCGTTTTTACTGATATATCAACGCCATTTTTTTTTTTTTTTTTTTTTTTTTTTTTTTTTTTTTGGCTGTAATTACTAATACATTGCCCATGTAAAATAAAAAATATTTGATGGGAAAAACAAATACAAAAAAAACAAAAAAAAACGGATGATCGTTAAATCTTGTTAAAAGCAAAAAACTATTAGTCCAGTCAATGAGTGCTGGAATGAGGGGCGTAGAGTGCATGGAATATTCGATAATTTTTGACTTCACAGCTTCGTTAGGAGTAGTTAGAAGGTAAACATATTAAAAGTCCCCGCCCCTGGGGGGTGAGCTAACGGTGGGGGGAGGGGAGAAGGTCCCAATTTTGTTTTTCGATTATATCTCGAAAACGGTGGACTCTAGAAAAATAAGTAGCAGATCAAAATTAAAGCTAATTAAATTTCCTATAAAAATGATAATTTACGTATACGTGGAAATTTCAACGGTTTTCGAGATATACGTTATTAAAAATCGACAACTTTAGAAATAAAAAAAATGTTTACCTCACTTTTTGTTGAACATTTGCTTCAAGTGCAAGAAACGTATAAATGAAATTAAAGTAAATTTAATGCTCTACAATTTTGATTCTGACGTTTTTTTTCTGAGAAACGATTGTGGAACGTAATAGAAGCAAAAGTTTGACAAAAAGTGAGGTGACATTTGTTTTTTTCCCGAAAATCACCTATTTTCAATAACGTATATCTCGTAAACGGTTAGAATTACGACAGATTTATGTATTATAAATTTTATAGTGAATTTAATTAGCTTTTATGTTTATTCGAAACATATTTTTCTAGAGTCAACAGTTTTCGAGATATTAAGAAAAAAACAAAAAAATGGAACTTCTCCCCTCCCCACCACCGTCAGCTCAACCCCAGCGGCGAGGACTTTTAGTATGTTTACCTTCTAACTATTCCTAACGAAGCTATGAAGTCAAAAATTATCGCATATTCCATGCACTCTACAATGTGTTTATTGACTGGACTATATAGCGAAAATAATAAAAAAAAAACAAACTTGGATTTCACAACATCACGCAGTTTTAGCGTGGTAGCATGGGCATTTCACGGAATATAATTGAAATCTGAGATATGCTATCTGATAGTAAATTTAACTAGATTTAAGATGGGAAAAAGAAATTTGGGATCGGACAAATATTTTTGGAGTTATAGCGAGAAATGTGTCGAAAAAAATGAGGAGATTACAACAGTACGGAGTCCTCATGGGTGTTTTACAGGACCTTATTAAAATTTCATATATAAAGTCTAATAGTAAATTTAACTAGCTTTCAAATGAAAAAAAAATAGTACCGACAAACGTGTTTTGAGGGAGAAGTGCGACTGGCAAGCATTCAATTCCCCCCCCCCCCCCCCCCCACCATATCTCCCTAAGGATTGATCTCAGCAAAAAAACATATAAAATCTTTTTTGTAAAGAATTTTATGTTAATTAATTCAGTACATAAATATATTTTCGCTACAGGCAAGAGTCTTCGAGTAATTAACGAAAAACTGAAAAAAAAACAACAAACAAAAACACCTTCAGAGCGCTTCGCTACCCTCAGCTCCACCCCTACCACCAGTACTTTTATTATGTTGTTAAGGACACCTCCCCCTACAACTTTGCCAAAATTGACTCCTTCATAAATTGTTTCCGCTTTTTCGTCTTTTTTAGTCTTCGTTGCCTGGATTAATGACGCAGCCAAAGAAGCAGCATTATCGACGATAGATTCTACAAATATTTACACCTCTAAAGGCATCGGCCAACTATCTATCTTTATTATTTTTTAAATTTAATTCTTATCTATGGGTAACTATTGTACCTAGAGAGCTCCAATTTGCGGCAACCTTTTCCATTTGATATGACCGATAATTTGATATATCACTCGATGTATTTTCTGTGCATTGTTTCAAAAGATCCAAAAACGGTTTTTGAAAATTCCAAAATTCGTCCCCTTCGATTTTTCGAGAAAAAAAAAATATATAACTACATAGGGCGAAAATTCAGAATGGGATAGAAATGGGTTCTTGATTAAAAAAATAAATAAAAATTATTTGCCTTTTTTTTTTTTTTTTTTAAGGGACACTAGAAAATTTTCAATAGCCATTGGAGCGGAGTGGCCTCCCTCAAACAGTAATTGTTATTAGCATCACGAAAAATATTTTGCTACAAGCATTTACATATTTTACTCAAGAGAGTACTAACAAAAAATGACTATATTTACATTTTCTTTTCTCAATCTTTTAATATACTTTTCAAAAACCAAGCTGATAACATCGACTCATAAGGATATAAAATAAAAAATGCCGCAAATTGGAGCTCTCAAGGTGCAATAGTTTTCAATGGCGTAATTTTGAATATACTGACAAGGGGACGTTTGGAGTTGTAACTCACAGATTTGAATGCCGATTTGTGTGCGGGTAGTTGGGACCTATAATAGTGCAAAACTAGAGTTATAGCCGCCAATGGGCATTAGGAGCCGAGAAAAAAAAAAAATTAAAATCACATTTTATTTTTTTTATCAGCCCTCAGTCAAGATAGAGAAATGATTCTTCCACTTTTAATTGCAGTTATGTATGCTATTTGATATAAACATACTTTCGTTATGCTCAAGATACCACCCGGGGCTTTAGGGTGCTCAAAAATTCTAAATAAATGATTAAGTTCCAAAGAAAATCCGCTGTAAATCAGTGGAATTTTTTTTTTCATGAACAACTGACCTCAAATCTCGATTTAACGCCCCATAAAACCCTTATATGTCAAATTTTACAAAAATTAAAAAAGATTGACTTTTTACCCCTTTCGAGGAGGTTAAATTTGAAGTTGATCATCAACAATTTCTGACGGCCATAACAACTACTGCGTTCAACCGATTACAATGGTAATAGCACCACTAGAATCAGCATAATTTCTGCTTTTTATCCATGCATATTTATTGGTTGAGATAGAATGAATGACCTGTATAGTTTATGCTTTTCATTTTCTTTACAATTTATGACATCTGCTCTCTTTTTTCTTTTTTTTCTTCATCTTAATGATTCCTTTATAGCAATGTACTATCTAATTGTTATACTTTATGTATGTATTTATCAACTATATTGTTTATCTGCCTACTCTTATACTGTATTTATGTATTTATTTATCCACTATATCCACTATTCTTTTGTCGTAATATCTTTTTATAAACACAAATATTTAATCCATTTATTTTCTTGTTTTATTAAACATTTTCTTTTCATACTGTTTTGCTTCCCTAATTTTTTTTAAAATCCACTCCCTTTTTTTTTTGTCATATCTGTCCGTTTTTTCTTATTCTAGCTTTGATAAACATCAGCACAATAAATTAAACTTTGTACTTTTTATGAATGCACACATTCATCACCATTAATTCTATAGGCAATAGATGCAACTACTCAAATAAAACTAAAAGTGAATCACTGTTAAAAATAAAAAAGAAGAAGATGAAAATACTTAAAATTTAAGGTTAGTAGCAGAAATAGGACAGAGAACGAACATTTCATCAATAACTGATTTGTCTATAAATAGCATGAACGGCCCAATTCAGGAGACAACAAAGCAGAATAAGTTCTTGTCACGAAGTCGTCCATTCGGCCAATAAACTGCCATGAAGCTTCTTTCACGCCAAGTAATATAATAAAAGGTAGTGATAATGTAACAAAAGAACAAAAACTCAATTTCTCCCTAAATGGGAATAACAATAAATCATGGGTATTTCTATCTATAGTCTATTGCTTCTGATGAGGTAACTGTCGGCATATTTATTATCCGAACTATACCAAGAATGGTAAAAACGTTTAAAAACCACAACACTTGAAAAATGTGGGGAAACGTGATTTTTCTCTTTCAAACCCAAATAGCTTCTAAACGGTAGGTCTTCGCGACAAATTTTATGGATAAAAATATTCTACATTAAATTTTCTAAAAGGAAACACTCTTTAATTTTTTGATCTTTAATAAAATTCGACCTCCTAACTCATCCACCACTGTCCTCACCACCTACGCTGATGACACATGTGTATTATCAGTAAATAATGATCCCTTCATTGCCTCCCAAACACTCCAATCCCATATCCTTAACATTCAAGATTGGTGTAAAAAATGGAGAATCAAAATAAACCCCCAAAAAATCTCACCAAATAACCTTTACCCTGCGTCGTAAACCTACGACTTCCTGTACAACAGTATCCTTCAATGATTTTCCACTAATCCCTGTTGAACAGATCCGCTACCTAGGACTCCACTTGGACAAACGTTTTACTTGGAATCCACATACAAGATTAAAACGACAGGAAACAGCTCGTCGTTATCGACTTCTTCAACATTTACTAGACAAACGCTCAAACCTTTCGCTTTACTACAAAAGACTCATTTAAATGACAGTTATCAGACCAATTTGGACATACGGAGTTGAGCTTTGGGGCTCTACTAAACCATCCAATTCATCTCGTATCCAATCCTTACAAAAGACTCCATAATTCTTCCCGTATCCAATCCTTACAATCTAAATTCCTTCGGACAATCCTTGAAGCTTCTTACATTGTCACAAATAAACTTATCCTCAAAGACCTTAATGTTCCATATGTTGCTGAGTTAGCCATACCAGATACCTATCCTTTCATAGGAAGGCTTTATAACCACTCAAATCTATTAGTTTCTCAACTTGCTTCCCACCTCCATTCCCGATAAGCCTCCGAGGCGTCTGAAAAGAAGATGACCTAGAGATCTTCCTAGTCTAGAATTTTTATGCTTTTAAGTGCTACTGATGAGTAGTTTTTTCATGCTTTGACATGTCATTGTAATCGTTGTAATGCATATAATTGTACAGTTGTAAATTTCAATAAATTGATATAAAAAAAAAAAAAATTCAATGTATGAGTTGGTGATCCAGATGGACAGGGGACTATTTAAAAACTCTTGGAGATAATAGACTGCATTATCAGAATCTTACAACTAAAGTTTACATGAATCATATCTTTGATAGTTTTATTGATTTCATCTGTTTTAATTTTAATTTCAAACCCATAAAAGAATATAGTATCCTAGGCCCCATCCTCTACACGGTGTATACAGCTGACATTCCAAACTCATCCTACCACAGTCCTCGCCACTTACGCTGATGACACATGTGTTATCAGTAAACAATGATCCCTTCATTGCCTCCCAAACACTCCAATCCCATATCCTAACCCTTCAAGAATGGTGTCAAAAATGGAGAATCAAAATAAATCCAAAAATAACATCACCAAATAACCTTTACCCTCGTCGTAAACACACGACTTCCTGTCCTACAGGATCCTTTAATGATATTTCACTAATCCCTGTCGAACAGATCCACTACTAGGACTCTACTTGGACAAACGTCTAACCTTGGAATCCACATACAAGACTAAAACGACAAGAAGCTGCCCGTCGTTTTACAGACTACTTCAACATTGACTAGACAAACGTTCAAAAGCTCCCAATTAATTACAAAAAGACTAATATACATGACTGTGATTAGACCTATCTGGACGTACGGAGTTGAGATTTGGGGCTCCTCAATGCACCTTACTTTTCACCAATTAAACTATCCATAAAGATCTTAATGTTCCATATGTTGGCAGATTTAGCCGAAAAACAGATATCAGTGCTTTCATAGTAAGTTCCATAACCACTCAAATCCCCTAGTTTCTTAACTTGCTTCCCATACCATTCCATGATAATCCTCCGAGGCGTCTGAAAAGAAGATGGGCTCAGAGACCTTCTAGTGTAGAATTTTGTATTAAAGTGCTGCTGATGGGTAGTTCTTTACAAGTTTTGTCACGTTATTGTAATATGTAACAGCACTTTTTACTTGAGTATAAATATTGTACAGTTGTAAATTTTAATAAATCGTTATTAAAAAAAAAACGAAATAAATAAATAAAAGAATATGACTGTGGGGAATCAATACTGAACATTTAAATGTTTACTATTGTAACTTTTATTATTGCTAAACCTTCCTAGAAACTAATATGATGTGATTGAAAATGAGGTACACCAGGATTCAGTAGTTTTATCATAGTAAATTCTTTTGCGGAATGGTGCTAACCACGTATCGGTCAGTTGTGAAGTTTGAAAAAAAATTTGGATCTTACGTCGCACCACATATTTAAATCTTTTGTAATAATTTAATTGAAAATAACGTAAATGTTTTTATCCAAATTTCAAGCTCTGTACATACGCAGAAAAGAACTATGTAAACTTCTGATGTAGAATGTTATTACTATAGATTAATTTTCAAACTGCAAGGTTATCCAATTATTGCTTTTTTTAATAACAAAATAACTGAAAATTAGTAAATTTTATTGTTGCTAAACCTTCCTGAAGCTATAAAGATGATGTGGTTTAAATATCGTAGTGAATGGTTCAGTAGTTTTCGTAGTTAGTGATAACAAAGGAAAAATCGCTTTTCCTTAATATAATACTATGGGATAACTGAAGTAAAGAAGGATCTTAAGAAGAAGGAATAACAGGGAGAGATAGGACGCTTTAATAAAATAAGACACAATTCAAGCGTAAGGTAGGCAAAAGGGAAGTCTGTTAAGGTAGAAAGGAAAATAAAAACAGGAACCAAATAGTCGGAAAAAAAGGAAGAAAGCACAAAAGTGAAAAAATGATAGATATATGGAAGATCAAAAAGGCTTAAAAGAAGTGAATGCTTTTGCGTAGTCTTCATTCGCATAAATAATATTATAATAATTAAACAAAAAAAAAGATTTCCTATAGTTAAAATAAATAACAAACTGTAAAGGGTCATTCCATGTCAAAATGAACTAATGGTTTGGACCTTCACCTCTCCGATTTCTATGATTTTTGGTACAGCAGATGTACTTAGCAAGACTAGTAAAAATGTAAAATATTACATTTTTCTGACTTTTGGGTTTTGAATTATAAGCTTTTAAAAACTCCAAAAAACTGCTGTTTTCGGTCCTCACTCAGTATATTCAAAATTACGCCATTAAAAATCTATTGCTCTCAGAAAGCTCAAATTTGCGGAATCCTTTTATATTAGCCCTTTAAAATGATATATAACTTGATACTATTTTCGGTTCATTTTGAATTTTTTTGAAACATCCAAAAACGGTTTTCGGTAATTCCCAAAAATACGTACCCCCTCGATTTTTTTCGGAAAAAAATATATGTAATTTATACTATTACTGACTAAATGTGGACAAAATTTTGGATGGGACAGAAATGGGTTCTTGATAAAAAAAAATATCTTGCCTTTTTTTTTTAATGGACAGTTAGTCCAGTCAAGAAGTATTATAGAATGCGTTTTCTGTAATCCAAGGTTTTTCCGTGGAAATTTGTTCAGGGTAGTTAGAAAGTAAACATACCATAATCCCTGGAGTTTTCGAGTCTGGGAACAAGAAGGGAGGGGGCGCGGAAGGTCTCTTTTTTGGTTTTGGACTCATATCTCGAAAACGGTGCATCGTATGCAAAACATGGACTATTTACTAAAAATAATGTTAACTAATTCTCTAAAACCTTATTATATACACATTTTCATATTCTATACCGCTTCCGAGATATACGCTTGGCAACTGGGAAGGACTTTGGTATGTTTATTTTACAAAAAAAAGTTAAAATTGTATGTAACTTTGGACCAAGTTGAAGATATATTAGCATATATATATGTGTATTTTGAAGGAAAATTTAATGTTGTACAATATTATTTATAAAACGTTTGTCGTAGGATGACATTTTAGAAATATAGCATGGATGTTTTAAACAATTTTATTGTTGCTGATAAAAAAAAAAAAAAAAAATATGACAGTTTTATTTCATCTGCTCTGTACATCTAAGAAATGAGTACATGCTTGACACTTCGCTTTAATTATAATAATTTTTTTAAACTATTTATCGATATTTTCAACCGTATTCATGATATCGACGGATAAATATTACAATGGGCATGTCAATAGCATGTTAAGAAACTACTAATTAGTAGAACTTCAATAAACATGAGAGGGTCTCTTGGCCACCTTATTTGTCAGACGCCTGGGAGGATTATCGAGATTTGAATGTGAGGCTAGTTGGAGACTTGAGGATTCGAGTGGGGATGGAGTTTACTATGAAAGGATAGATATCTGGTTTGGGCCAAATCTGCAATATCTGGAACATTAAGATCTTTATGGATAAGTTTGTTAATGAATAATAAGGAGCATTGAAGGTTTTTCGAAGGATTTTGGATTGTAAGGATGGGATATGAAAAGAATTGGAACGTTTTAGTGGAGCCTCAAAGTTGAACTCCGTATGTCTAATAGGTCTCATTACTCTCATGTAAATGAAATAACTATTTTTAATTTATTGTGAAACTTTGAACGCTTGTCTAATAAATGTTGGAGTATCGGAACTTAAAACAGTTTCTTGTCTTTTAAGTCCGTTTGCCTTTTTTTTTTTTTTTTTTTTTTTGTTTTTTTTCAGGTTACGGCCACTAAGAACCACGGGAATATCATTGGTTAGGCCTCTTTGGGAATCTTCATTTTCTTTCTTCCCATCGCAGTTTCATAATTCTCGACTGCAGTTATTTTCTTTATTCGGACCGCGTTATACTCCTTTTTTTTCTCTTCTAATATTGGTGAGATTTTTCTGTGTTTTCCTGTATGTGTCTCTATCTATTAATTCTTTTTTATTTGTTTCGTGTATCCTTCCATGCTTTTTGTAGCTAGAAATTTTAGTAAAGATCTGTTTGTTCAATTTTCCCTCCTTCATCCTTTCCATGTGCCCATAGAACACCTGCCTCCTGATTCTTATCTCGGTATCCTGGTCTTTGATTGCTCTGTAGATCTGTTCGTTTGATCTTCGCCTGTAACCTTCCTGTGTTTTTCCCTTGGCCCATAGGTTTTCTTTAAGATCCTCTTTTCTATTCTTAGCAACTTTTCCATGTTGGGTAGGCTTTGTGGTCTCCATCCCAAACAAAATCACATCCTTTATCAAACCGTCTGGTTTGCATTAATTATTTAAAAATATTTTATCAGAATTTACTCATGTGGAATGAGTAAAGAGCGATGAGTAACAATGGCGAGTGATGATTGATGGGGCTAAATGATATCAGATGATTGATTGCTCTCGTGAGCGATGATTAAAAATATAGACATATAAAATAATTTTTCTATTTTTTTTTTCTTTTTATCTATGGTGTATACTTTTAGTTTAGTTTTTCGTTTATATAAAAAAAAATACTAATCATTTTATAACAATAGATTATTCCAATAAATAAAATAACAGTGTAAACAATTTTATTTTATTTATTTCATTTATTTATGATATTTACTAGAGATGGGCCGACTAGCCGACCCTGCTTTTATAGTCGGCGATAGTCGGCAGTTTTTTTAAAAACTTTTTCAGGCTTAAAAAAAGGTTGGATGAAATGAAAACATATCCTTCATTGGTTATATTTTTTTTATTTTACTTTTATCTTTAGGGAAATTCCATGCCAAATCAACCAAAATTCTACATTAGATTTGGACCTTGACCTCTCCGATTTCTAGTAAAAAATGTAAAATATTACATTTTTCTGCCCTTTGGTTTTTGAGTTGTAAGCTTTTAAAAACTCTAAAAACTGCTATTTTCGGTCCTTATTTAGTATATTCAAAATTACGCCATTAAAAAAAAATATGCTCCCAGAGAGCTCAAATTTGCGGCATTTTCGAGAGAAAAAAATGTTTCACCTCACGTTTTCTGTTAAACATCCATCTATATCTTCTAAAATGTCCATCCTACGACAAAACGTTTTTATAAATAATATTGTACAACATTAAATTTCCTTCAAAATACACATATATATAATTGTTTAATGGGTTATTCCTCAATCCTTTCTAGTTAATACTTTAAGAAAATCTTTTGGTGAGAAAATTATTGGTGCTTATACTTTTGGCCAAGGCTGTTACATGTGATAAACGTAGCGTAAACTTTTATTTTAGTAAAAGTATATGTAATATATTAATACAAAGAAAATATACTTATAATTGAAAGAACTCTATTTTTGAAACGATTCGTAGAAGATATTCAATATCTTCAATGATGGAATACCGGCCATATTTCACAGCTGTCAACCACCTATAAAACTCTACTTTGTCAAGCACCTTGAACTTTAAGCGAACCTAACTACTTAAAGACTTTTCAAAGTTTAGTAAATAGAGCGATTATTCAACATTTAGCTACTTCTTTATATATATATATATATATATATATATATATATATATATATATATATATATATATACATATATATATATATATGGGGTCACCTGTGGTGCAGTGGTTAGCATAGCAACCTACTAAAACCCAAGATCGCGGTTTCGCAGCCCGGCAGATGACCTTAGGATTTTTTAAAGGGAGTAAAAAATCCTTAGCTATGCCGTCCTTCGGAAGGGACGTAAAATGGGGGTCCCGAGCCTGTGCGATGTCAGCTACTCGTTAAAGATCCCTATCCTAATTATACCTGGATAGGCAAAAATTAGGACTCCCACCGTAGCATCGTCCGATTAGCCATAGCAGCATAAAGTGACGTTAAACGAAACAAACACAACAAACTATATATATATAACTTATAATCATATATAACTTTTTTAAAATAATTATCAATTGCAATAAATTATATAGAAATACGATAATTTAAAATTATAATTTTTCGGAGTGAAAAATCAACATCTGACTTTTTAGGTAAACAAAAAGTGTCGTATTTTTTCCTGACAAGGAAAAACAATAGATCATGGATTTGATAATCTACTGCTTTTTCCTAATTTATATTTTGAATTAAAAGAATAAAATTAATTAGATCAGCAATTAAATTAAATTAACGATTAATAATAATCGAAATAAACAAAGTTCAGAGAAAATAGGGGTTCTGAAACTTGATGTTTTCATTATAACCTGTTTATTTTCGAAAAACGCAAGGTCCTAGTGACAAATGTTATATAAAAAAAATATGTATATTATATAACAGCTAGAGTGTGTCAAAAATCCCTAAAAACACTTAAAAATCAACGTGATTTTTTAATTCAAAAAAAAAATTTTTTGAATCCTAAATTTTTAATTTTATGTATACCAGGTATGCAAGTTCAAAATGTCGTTTTAATTCCAATAGAATGCGCTCTTAGCCTATTGAAGGATTTGCTTATCTCTAAACGCTATTTTGTTTGTTAGTAGTCATTTGTTTACAAAAGTCAGTTGTTTTTAAGTCGTTTACGTGGAAGTATCATACCTTTCTTTGGTGTTAAAAATGTCTAATTTTAAGCTAAATAAAGAGCATTTGCAGCATGTCATGATTTTCTTATTTAATCAAAAGAAAAAGGCATCTGAATGTCATCAAATTCTTGTTGAGACTTATGGCGATGTTGCTCCAACCGTCAGGACATGTGAACGTTGGTTTCAAAGTTTCAAACGTGGTGATTTTGATGCTACTGATCAAAAACGAGAAAATCGACCAAAAAAGTTTGAGGACTTCGAATTGCAATCTTTATTAGACGAAGACAATACCCAAACCCAACAAATGATGGCAGAACAGTTGAATGTCACTAGGCAAGCCATTTCCGATCGCCTGAGAGCTATGGGAAAGATTCAAAAGGTTGGAAAATGGGTTCCACATGAATTGGACGAACGACAGATGGAAAAACGAAAAACTGGGTGCGAAATGCTGCTTTTACGCCACGAAAGAAAGGGTTTTTTTGCATCGAGTTGTAACTGGCGATGAAAAATGGATTCATTTTCAGAATCCTAAACGAAAAAAAAAATCATGGGTAACGCCAGGACAACCATCCACATGTGCAAGACCGGATCGTTTTGGGAAGAAGACAATGCTGTGTGTGTGTGGTGGGATCAGAAGGGAGTAGTCTACTACGAGCTTCTCAAACCCGGCGAAACAGTCAATACCGAGCGCTACCGACAACAAATGATCAATTTGAGTCACGCATTGATCGAAAAAAAACGCCCAGAATGGGCTCACAGGCACGCCAAAGTCATTCTTCAGCATGATAACGCTCCTGCACATTCAGCCAGATTGACTAAGGAAACGATTTCTTCGCTTGGTTGGGAACTCCTACCCCACCCGCCATATTCACCTGACCTGGCGCCTTCTGATTATCACCTCTTCTCATCGATGGGACACTCATTGGCGGAGCAACACTTCAACAATTTCGAAAACGTACGAAAATGGCTCGATGAATGGATTTCAAATAAAGATGAAGCATTCTTTTGGAATGGTATCCATATATTGCCCGAGAGATGGGCAAAATGTGTAGAAAGCGAGGGTCAGTACTTTGAATAAAATATATTATACTTTTTTTTAAATTACTGTGTATTTATTTTAAGAAAATAAACGACATTTTAAACTTGCATACCTGGTATATAGCATTTTTTTTTTTTGTAAGCCAAAATTTGTAATGGATTTCAAAAGTAAAGATGGTCTGTTGCTAATAGTTGACTACATTATTCTCAACCTACTTACTACTCCAGACTCAAAATATATCATAGAGATAATTAAAAAAATTTAAATTTCTGGTTTAGAAAGGAATTACCCAAAAATTCTTATTATTGTTAATTGTAAAAAATTTTGTTCAAAAATAATGATCCGAATTTGATTTTTATCACTTATGATCAAAAATAAAAATCGATCTTAATAAAAAAATCATCAAATGATTTTAAAAATTCCAGATAAAAATCTTCATCGGATTTGATTTCTATTTTTATGTTTTTTAATTATCGATTTCAAACCCGGAAAAAAAATAGAGTGCCAAAAAAGGCCCAACACTTTCAAAATGTAGGCAAAAAGTGACTTTTTCATTTAAACCAATATAGCTTCTAAAAACGGTAGGTTCTAGCGAGAAAGATTGTATAACAAAAAATATTCTCCATAAAATTTATGATTAAATAATTGTCGTCAAATTTCAGATCTGTGTAACACCAATAGAGCTAAAACTTGACAAAATAATACATTTTTCAGAGTGAAAGAAAAAAACCAGCGCTTGTAACCAGAAAGTCGTGGGTTCAAATCCCACCTGGGCGAGTTTGTATTTCGTGGTGAACCCACCTTCCACCATGGCTAGAATAGATTGGTAACCTGTAGGATAACCCGTCCTTTCTGCCTTAGTTGGATTACATAATAGTCTAGTAAAATAAGGATTTAGCAAAGAAAAAAACTGCCTTTTTGATCCTTATTTTACTGGACTCCTAAACGGTAGTTCCAAGTAAAAATGTAACATAACAAAAAATATTTTCTAGCAAATTTCTGATTAAGGTACTGTATACCTAGGGTCAACAATAGAAAGGAACGGTACGTCAGAACCCGAGGTTAGGAGGGTTGGCCTGGCAAGAAGTGTGGCTAGAATATTACACCCAGTCCTTTGGAACACGATCATCTCAACGGACAACAAAAGGCGCATTTTTAGAAGTATTGTTGAGCCATCCCTCAACTACGCAGCAGAAACCTGGAAACTGAACCGAGGGCTCAACTCTAAACTACAAGCGGCGGAGATGGATTTCTGGAGGAGATGCCTAAGGATTACCCGCCTAGATCAAAGCAGGAATGATGATGAGATCAGAATCAGGCTGGGCGTGACCGAACGAGTCCCGGGGAGGATTAGAAGAAGCAGGATACGATGGTATGGACACTGCCAGCGGATGCCAGAACGTAGGTGGCCGAAGAGGATTCTGCTGTGGGAACAACCAGACGGAGGTGGAAGGACTGTATGGAGGAGGAAATGGCTGGCAGGGGACTTGAGGAGGAGGACTGGTGGGATAGAGAGATGTGGAGGGACGCTCTGAATTAACCAGGCAATCCATTGAGGGATAAAACCTGCAAAAGTAAAAAGTAACTAAGAAACTGTCGTTAATTTTTTGATCCGAGATACACTAACAGAGCTAGATATTACATTTTTGAGTGTGAAAAAAACGTTATAAAAGAAAACTATTGACCTTCAGCCCAAAGGCATGTTAAAAAAAACAAAACAATTAAACGCGAACATTTATTTTTGTTTTGAAAATGAAAGTATATGCGTTTGTTTTGAGATCAGCTGCTCGATCTAAAAGTCTATTATTAACGGATATGCTTGAATATTATACAAATAATATATTTGAATTAAACAATAATCTTAATATTAATATTATTATTATTAAAATTAATGTTAATTTCAATACAAAATATCAGGATGAAGAGACCTATCCCTATAGAGGAGCGCGGTGGAGAGAAGAAAGGTATTGGGGGCAGATCGATAAGTGGGACCATTAGGACCAAATGTATTTATCCTGTAGCACTGCCTGCCTCTCCAATGGTCGGCTCTCATTAGCTATGTTTTACAGTTATACATTACACTATATATAATACTATATTTAATTAACAATAATGTGGTTGAAATTAAATCTATAAAAACACGAAATACAATGTCCACAAAGAATAAAACAAAAGCGAATATCCATCCCAATATAAAACGGAAGAGTAAGTAATAAAAAAAAAAAAAAAATAAATAAATTAAAAATCAATTCCTCTCTGACTGGGAAAAAAACAAAAGATCACGGATATATCAATCTATAACCTACTGCTTTGATAAGGAAACTGTCCTCAATTTTCGATCCAACTGAGCTAGAGGGTATTAAATAAGTACCAACATTTAAAAATGTAGGCCTAACAATACCTAATAATAAAAAAAAATTCTTTTTTCATTCAAACCAAACTAGCTCCTAGCGAAAAATCTTAATATATTTAAATTACGTGTCGCTGCCTTGGGGCAGGCTGAAACCTAAACTAACGAACCGATTTTAATCAACTTTGCACACTGTGTGCAGTTTGATCCAACAAAAAAGATAGGATAGCTTATATCTTAATTTGTAGTCGCAATATTATTTGTATATTATCTGCAAGTAACAATTATCTGTTAGCTCTATACGATTCTACCATATGGCGGTATAAGGTTATACTATTATATAAAAGGACAAGCAATTTAACCAAGTTAATAATGACTGCTATGCGTGAAAATATCATCAAAAATATAATTTTCAATTGTGCACTTTAATACAAGATTTTTATCGATAAAAACCAATTATTAGTTAAAATTATCTAAGATCTTCACTTATGAGAGAGGGGGGAGTCTCGACGGGGTTGATGAAGTTATATATAAAAGGACAAGCCATTTTCGTTCGTGATCACTAACAGCGATAACTATAGAACTATTCTGTGCCAAATATAACTATATCATCTTCATAGTTCAAGGAAGGTTTAGCAATAGTAAAATTTACATATTTTCTATTAAATTACTGTTTAAAAAGCGATAAATATGTGGTGTGCAGTAAAGCAAGCGTCATTCAAGAGAGGTTGCAATGATCTGTTGTTAAATATAGCTAGAAATTGATAATAAAGTTACTTAATTCAATTAAATTGTTATCCAAAAAGCTATAAATATGTAGCAAGCGACAATATCATTTTAGAACCTATCTGAACCAAATTTTAACTACATTATCTTCATAGTTCTTGAAAGATTTTCAATTAGAAAGTTTACTATAATAATAATTTATACTACTATATAAAAGGACAAGACATTTTACGTTTGTGATCACTAACCACGAATACTACTGAACCAATCTGTACTACATATTAACTACATTGTCTTCATAGTTCCAAGAAGGTTTAGCAATATTAAAATTTACTGATTTTTAATTTATTTTTTATTAAAAAAAGAAAATATGTGGACAACAGTGAAGTTTGAAAATTGACCGATAGGTGGCGAGTGCCATTCTATGCGAGAGGTTAGAAAACAGCTTGAAATCGATGATAAAATTTACTTATTAAGCTATAAAGAAAATTATTAAAAAATATTTAAATATGGTGTGCGATATGTGGATCCCAGTGAAGCTTGAAAATCGACCGATTGTGTATAGCGCCATTCCACAATAGTGTTAACAATGGTAAACTGAACTTATCTGTACCGACATCTAAATAAATATTTTTTTATAATTCTAGAAAGGTTTTGCAATGGTAAAATTTACAATAACTAAAATTTAAATGTACAATGTTAAGAGGCAGGACCGAGGTTTGCCACACTGTCATATACTTTTGTAGTTCGAAATCAACCAACCAACCAGATCAAATCAATAAAGTTATTTCTGCCGAATACAAATTATTACTAAATGAAAATGTCGATCCTTTGCTTTTTTTATATTGTGTGTAAAGATATGATCCACGGGCCTTCTGTCGTAAGCACTGATAATGCAGTTTATTTTCCGCAAGAGTTTCTTAATAGTCTTTATCCTTCTTGATTACCAATTCATACATTAAAATTAAAAATTTTATGTCTAATGGTGCTTTTACGTAATCTTCAACCGCCTAATCAGAACGATTATAACTAGATTTATAATTACTGCTATGCGTGAAAAAATCACTGAAGAAATAATGCTGAACCACATGCTAAAATACAAGAATCTTATCGATAAAAAAATAAAACATTAATTTTTAGTTGAAATTATCTTTACTAATGGAAGGCGGGCGAAGCCGCGACGGGGATGCTAGTTTTACATAAAAAAAAAAAAATCTCTATTGAATTTCTGATAAGGAACCTGATGTCAAATTTTCGATCAAAGCCACACAAACAAAGCTAAAGCAGGTCAATTTTGAGGGAGAAAAAAAAAAAAGTTACACAAAAAAATCTCCCAGCCAAAAGACATATTTATGGCAAAATGATAAAAATAACTAAGATCTCACGACATTGCTACCCTCATCACGACAAATGACTTACTAAGCCGTCAAATACATTTCGTCTAGTTAAAATTTGGATTACAATATTTTTTGTTAAAGTAAAAAAAATGGATTAAAATTTTAAGGTTTGCCTCTTAATTAGACTCGACAACTTGACAAAGCTACTAATGAAAGAAAAGCCGGTATGTATTTTGATAAAAAAAATGTAATAATGGTAGCATAATGTAAGGTTCTGTCGACATTCATTTGTTGAAGACTGAAGAAGCACATGGAGAGAATCGTAGACTACCAAAGCGGATTGAGGCAAGGAATGTTAACAGCTGGAAAGCGTTTTTGCTTTGAGACAGCTATTCGAAAAAAAAACAAATGAATTTGATGTCACACTACATGAACACTTTATAGATATTTAGTAGGCACAAGATCATGTTGTTAGGATGAAAATTCTGTATGATTTACGAGTTATTTTAGTCCCCCAAGAAGATCTTAGTGCGTGTGGGTTTGTTGAATGACGATGACTTATTCTGAATGTCGGGTCGAAGAACAATGCGCATTTGGAAACGAGTAAATAATGAACTAAAATTATAGTAAAATATATAATACATTTGAAAATAAAATTAGAAATGAAAATGAACTTTCTTTTTTCTGAATATTATAATCGCAATAAAATAAAACAAGAATAAAGTAGTGAACTGTTTTGTTTTTTATACATCAATTAGGTGGAGTACACTGGAAGGGGATGGTAAATACCAGCTTATCTTGGAGCAAGCAATCTACTGATAATATGGCGTGAGGTACAGGCAGATCAATAGATAAGAGTTTTAAAAAACTTAAATAGGTAAACGTAATCAGTCGAGAATTTCGATACTTTAGCTACTTCTAACATTAACACCAGTTTCGTATCTCTTTTAAATGGTGTAAGTTCTCACTGATGCCTCTGTAGAATTCTGTTGTCAAATACATTATAGCATAGTCATCTGCTGTAAAAGGTATCAGAAATTTGAGGGAATGTCATGTTTTCAGGTTATATATAGTCTCGAATCATCAAAACAAGTTAGATTTTTTCCACAAGCACATGAATCAAATAAAATATACGATTGTTAGTAGAACCGTAAGCCTTTTAAAAATCGATAATAAGTTGGTGAATTACTAACTTCCTACATACTTCCTTAAAAAATATCATATAACAATTCGTTCCGATCTCAATGATAGAACACAAAGAGTAAGTATTATAATTTAAATAAATCTATAAATTAGTATTATAATTTAATATAATATTATAATTGTAATTTCACCCATTCATCCCTCTTCAATCAGTCTGCATGTATTCCTCAAGGAAGTATCCTAGGTCCCATCCTCTAAACTGTGTATTATGTATACACTTATATTATTATACACCGTGTATACCGCTGGCATCCGAACTCATCCTAGTACTATCCTCACCAGGTGCTGATGAAACGAGTTTGTTGTAAATAGATAATGAATCCTTCATTGCATTCCAAACACTACAATCTCATATTACAAACTTCAAGAATGGTGTCCAAATCGGAGGATCAAAATAAATCCAAACAAATCTCATTAAATAACTTTTTCCTAAAAATACGACTTCCTGTCCTACATTTGAACAGATCCTCTATCAAGGACTCCAACTGGACAAACGTTTAACTGGGAATCCACATTTAAAAGTAAAACGACAGGAAACTGCTCGTCAGTTTGGACTTCTTCAACAACTACTAGAGATACGTTCAAAGCTTCCAATTTACTACAAAAGACTCATTTATTAGACAGTTATCATACCTATTTAGACACTAGGGGCTCCACTAAACCATCCAATTCTTTTCATATCCAATCCTTGCCATCTAAAATCATGGGAAAAATCCTCACTGCTCCTTATTATGTCACAAATAAGCATCCATAAAGTTCTTAAAGTTCCATATATATTCCACTAATCCCTGTTGAACAGATCAGCTACCTAGGACTCCACTTGGACAAAAGTCTTACTTGGAATCCACATACAAGACTAAAACGACTATAAACTGCCCCTCGTTACTGACTTCTTCAACATTTACTAGACAAACTTTCAAAGCTCCCAATTTATTACAAAAGACTCATTTACATGACAGTGATTAGACCTATTTGGACGTACGGAGTTGAGCTTTGGGGCTCTACTAAACCACCCAATTCATCTCGTATCCAATCTTTGCAATCCAAAATCCTTCGAAAAAATCCTCAATGCTCCTTACTATGTGACCAATAAACTTTTCCATAAAGATCTTATTGTTCCATATGTTTCTGATTTAGCCCAAACCAGATTCCTATCCTTCCATAGTAAGCTCCATAACCACTCCAATCCACTAGTCTCCCAACTTGCTTCCTCCTCCATCCCTGATAATCCTCCGAGGCGTCTGAAAAGAAGATGGCCTAGAGACCTTTTAGTGTAGATTTTATTGAAGTGCTACTAGTGAGTAGTTCTTCACAAGTTATTTACATGCCATTGTATTCACTGTCAACACATTTACTTGTTGTATATTATTTTGTACAGTTGTAAATATCAATAAATGGAAAAAAAAAAAAAAAAAAAAAGTTCCATATGCTGCTGATTTAGCCTAAACCAGATACCTATCCTTACATAATAAAAACTCCATGACCATTCAAACTCACTTTTCTCTCAACCTGCTACCCATTCTATACCTGACAGCCCATAACAAGCGTCTGAAAAGAAGATGATCTCTTGGTTTGTTTCTTTGACATATCTCAGAGTAGGAATGGGAAAAGTTTTACTTTAAAAAATCCTATCTTGCACAAGATGTAGTAATCTAAAACATTTAGTATACAACATGTTTTGATTGAATAAGCCATTTCTGCGTTATGGACTCTTAAAAACGATCAAAACTAACTTTTTAAAGTTGGCAAAATTCTTTGATGTTTGACAATCGATTGTGGCTAAACGACTAAAATCGATTTCAGTTTATGGGATGTCTTCAGAAGCACAATTTAATAGTCTTTAATTTTGTAAATATAACATTTTTAGATAGAAAGCATTTTTCTATTTTTTTTTTTTTTTTTTTTTTTTTTCTAAAATCTGAAAAAGTTTGGGTTTTTTTTTGCCCCCAAACATTTTCCCCTTATCAAATTTAGTTTCATTTTTGATATTTTATTCTCAGGACCCACCTGGACCAAATAAAAACGTAAAACCTATTACTTCACCTTTTGCAAGGCAGACCACCATTTTGGGGGTAATTTAACTAGACTAAGTGATGACATTAGAACAAAGATGTGCAATTATCGTATTGTCATTGGTTCCTGAAACGTATGCAAAAGTCAACCAGATTGCTGGAAATTGGCGAAAATTACGATTAAAGTTTCTGTTACATATATGTGAAGTTAATAAAAGCGTATTAACAAAACCATGATTGTATAATGTACAATTATAATTATAATCAACTATAATTATTACTTAATCGACAAAGCTATAATTAGTTCAAGTCCAGTATCAAAAGGAGACCGCAACCTCAAAGTGAAACTCATCACAAAAGCGGTTAGGACAAACTAAGCCCAGCGAAACGAACATAACAATAAGCGAGGAACGGCCACAACGGGGCGTTTAACTTAACGACTTTGTCGTTGTTGGGAGGAGAACAATAAACCTACGGCCATACATAAAGGCTAATGGTGTGTGCATGTTCCACACCACTGTATGAGATCTGAGAAAATATTGTTAGGATTTTATTGTAACTCCTAAAGTAATGAAAACTCTAAGTGACAAGATGAAGATATTTATGGTAGCTAGATTGTGTTCGAAGATATAATATAAAAGTCGTTACTACAAATAAGAAAATTTTATTAAGAATCAGTGCTCGCGTAATAAAAATAAAATACAATATCTAAACTTATTGAGGGCAAAACAGAACCATTTTACTTGCGGTACACCATGATGCTATATAAGGATCAATACAATTAGGACTGATGAATTAATTGCTACTTCTATTGGAATGGTTTTATTTGAAAACTAGTTTCGAATGCTAAACATTTTTCTTCAGTTCTAAAACACAAAATTTTCAAAACATCAGAACTTAGTTACATGAAGTTTTCAAAAATGTAAGACAAGAAATCAGATATATTAGTACTCATCTAAAGAGGTCAAAAGGACTTCTAAAATATATCCAGAGTGGAAGAGGAAGGGTAGCTTAAATGTTTTGTTGTTGTTTTTTCCCCCTGGGTTTTCCTATGTTTAATTGGATTTTTCCGTTCCTATTCGATACAAATTTAAAATGGAACTACAGTAGAACCTCGATAATCCGAACTAATTGGGACCGGGGGTGGTTCGGACTATCCAATCGTTCGGATTACCAAACAAAGTGCTTTCCAGGCATAGTATGTAGCATGTAAAAAATGGTCACTGACATACTAGTTCCCATAAAATAAGAAGCACGTTGAATTGCTAAAAGTAAATAGTCTGTTTTATGAAATACTACTATGCTACAGTAAGGTAACTATATTTTATGTAATGTATTGCACATGAATTTCGTAATATTTTACATAGTATGTATACAATCTTATACACACACAGAAAGTACAGTACTGTACCCACAAAACAATTATGCACAGAAAGATAAAAAAAATTCAAGAAAACAAAAAACTAAACATAGGAAAATAGTCTATTTTTTTTTCTGAACTAAGGTTGAAGAACGTTTTTTGGCTGCTAAATCACGGATTTTCAGAAAATAATTTTTATTTTTCCCAAAACAGCGTACGGATTATCGAGGTTCTTCTGTATTGAAAGTGTTTATCTGGTAATTTAAAAAAAAATCTGGATTGGTTTTGAACGATTTTAGTATTTCTAATGATTTATAAATATTTAATTTTCTTTAGGGGGTCACCTGTGGTGTAGTGGTTAGCATAGCAACCTACTAAACCTAAGATCGCTGGTTTGCAGCCCGGCAGATGAGCTTGGGATTTTTTAAAGGGATTAAAAAATTCTTAGCTATGCCGTCCTTCGGAAAGGACGTAAAATAGGAGACTCTGTGCGATGTCAGTTACTCGTTAAAGATCCCTATCCTAATTATACCTGGATAGGCAAAATTTAGAAATCCCACCGTAGCATCGTCCGATTAGCCATAGCAGCATAAAGTGACGTTAAACGAAATAAACAAACAATATTTAATTTTAGGCTATTTTCTACTTGAAGTTTCAATGAATTTATGATTATTCTCATTTAAAAGGATAAAGAAGAATTTAGGGTATTCGATCGTCGGCGATCAGTTCTGATAGAACCATTTAAGTGTTATTATAATGTAATTTTTTTTTCACTTTTATTTATGTCAAAAACATAATTGAAAATCAGCGGATGTGCTGAAATTATAATGTAAAATAAAAATTGGCATGTAAGACTATGAGGAGAGATAGTTCCCATTGGCACTCCTTGTCTTTGGTTTACTTTTATGTAAGTAGGTCTCTCATCCAGTTTCTATTCTGTCTCCTCTTAGTATCCTCCGGCATGAGAGATGTGGCCATACTATCGATGAGTTTATTTTGGTGTCCCTTCAGTATTTCATAAAAAAGTCGGTAGTGTCCGTATGTGTTCAATGACTCTTGGTATGAGTAGGTCAGTATGTACAGTTTTATTGTTAACGTACCAAGGTGCTTGTGTTATTAGTCTTAATATGTCTTCGATTAAAAAGTTTGTAGTAAATATATTTAAATTTGGAAAACCCAAATCATCCTACCACTGTCCTCACCACTTACGCTGATGACACATGTGTGTTATCAGTAAACAATGAACCATTTATTGCCTCTCAAACACTCCAATCCCATATCCTAAACCTTCAAGAATGGTGTCAAAAATGGAGAATCCAAAATCCTTCGAAAAATCCTCAATGCTCCTTACTTTGTGACCAATAAACTTATCCATAAAGATCTTAATGTTCCATATGTTTCTGATTTAGCCCAAACCAGATACCTATCCTTAGTATATAGTAAGCTCCATAACCACCCCAATCCACTAGTCTCCCAACTTGCTTCCTCCTCCATCCCTGATAATCCTCCGAGGCGTCTGAAAAGAAGATGGCCTAGAGACCTTTTAGTGTAGATTTTATTGAAGTGCTACTAGTGAGTAGTTCTTTACAAGTTATTTACATGCCATTGTATTCACTGCCAACACATTTACTTGTTGTATATTATTTTGTACAGTTGTAAATATCAATAAATGAAAAAAAAAAAAAAAAAAAAATTGGAAAAATATCAGATTTTTTTTTTTTTTTTTTAAAGTTATTTGCAACTGAATAACAAATACAAAATAAATATTCAATTTAATTAATAAAATATAACAATGACCTGTGAAGGAATTTCTCATTGACAATAGAGATGGGCCGACTAGTCTGCCTAGCCGAACATTGCTTCCGTTAGAATTCGGGTGACATTAGCAATGTTCAAAGCGTTTCGTTTATAGTTCTCAGCAGATGTAACTACTGATTTTGGTTTTTCTCATATTTTTGTCTTCTGTTTTCTGGAAACATGGGCCGGCATTTAAAGGAGTGTTTTTTTTTTTTTAGAAACATTAAGCAAGTCAACAATTTATTTTCCTCAGATTTAGTCGTCAATGAGTGGTGAAATGAGGGACGTAGAGTCCATGGAATATGCGATAATATTTTACTTCATAGCATTGTTAGGAATAGTTAGAAGGTAAACATACTAAAAGTCCCAGCCCCTGGAGGATGAGCTAACGGTGAGGGGGAGGGGAGTAGTTCAATTGTTTTGTTTTTTCGATAATAACTCGAAAACGGTTGACTCTAGAAAAATATGTTTCAAATAAACATAAAAGTTAATTAAATTTCCTATAAAATTGATAATATATAAATTTATCGTAGTTCTAACCGTTTACGAGATATTCGTTATTGAAAATCGGTGATTTTCGGAATATAACAAATGTCACCTCACTTTTTGTCAAACTTTTGTTTCTAGTACCTTCCAAAATCGTTTCTCAGAAAAAATGTCAGAATCAAAATTGTAGAGTATTTAATTTGCTTTAATTTCATATATACATTTCTGGTATTTGAAGTAAGTGTTTAACAAAAACATTAAGCTTATTTCTAAAATTATCGATTTTCAATAACGTATATCTCGAAAGCTGTTGGAATTTCGTATATACGAATATGTATATAATTAATTTTATAGGAAATTTAATGAGCTTTAATTTTTATCTATAACATATTTTTCTAGACTCCACCTTTTTCGAGATAATATCGAAAAACAAAATTTAGACGTTCTCCCCTCCCCCCACCCTTAGCTCACCCCCCAGGGGCGGGGACTTTTAATAGGTTTACCTTCTAACTACTCCTAACAAATCTGTGAAGTCAAAAATAATCGCACATTTCATGCACTCTACACCCCTCATTTCAGCACTCTTTAACTGGGGTCGCACTTCTCTGAGAAAACACGTTTGTTGGTACTCATTCCGAAACTAATTCTTCGATCCAAAATTTCTATTTTTTATTTAAATGCTCCTTAAATTTACTATCAGTCCCTATATATGAAATTTTGATCAAGTCCCATTGGGACAAAGTGTCCCAGAATAAAGATTTTTTTTCATTTTCATTTTTCATTTTTTTTTCAAAAGTGAAATTTGGAGTTTAATCATGCCGAAAAATGTATCGCATTTATGGTCTAAAATAGGTAACACTAAAATAATTCACCGGTAATTGTAAATATAAACGTACTATAAATATAAATATAAACGTAAATTGCTAAAATATGAGTCTCCTTTTTTGAGTTCGAAGCTTCATATTACATTTCAACTGAGAATTAATATATTCTAAATTATGACATAAAACCAAAAATATGATAAAAAAAATAAAAATAAAAATCAGGGTAAGTAAGTTCTTTATTCAGTATAATAAATAGTATAAGTTCATATTTCTAGAATGAATAACAAACTGTAAAGATAAGTCTAAAATTAAAATTACTAAGAATAACGGCCATATTTTCATTCCAATCGATCTATTTTTAAACGTAGAAATATAAATGAATAAAATGGCCGACTAGTCGACTTTCCCAATAAGTCGACCCATCTCTGTTTAACAAAACTTTAATGACAGCCTTTATATTAAAAAGTCCAGTGTCCATTTCTTTTTTTTTTTAGGCAGCTTGAATGATTAATAGAAAAAAAATAGACTATTGAAAAGTTAGGATCGGAGAGAAAGAGTGTGAGTGGTTAAGGAATTAATAGTAAAAGAATAGTTATTCAGGTAGCCATTGTAATATCTGTAATATCGACTGTTCGAACTGTAACTCTTTTCTTTTGTTTTTTTTTAAACAACGACGCAGTAGATGAGGGTGGTCTTCAATAAGTCGATTGGTAATAATCGAAAGGGTTCAGAGATCAAAAGCCAACTTGCATACAATTACGTCCATCCAATGCTGAATCAATAACTAAGTGGAGATTGTTCTCTTCAGATGCGCAGTCAGAACAATTCTTTCATAATAAAGACCATCCATCTTCCAACTACAATAGATAGAAAAACAAGCCATTTTTTGTTTGTGATCACTAACTACGAAAACTAATGAACCAATCTGTACCAAATTTTAACCACATCATCTCTATAGTTCCAAGAAGGTTTGGCAATAATAAAATTTAAAGATGTTCAGTTAAATTGCAATTAAAAACCCGATAGTGTGTCGATAACAGTGAAGTTTGATAGGTGGCAAGCGCCATTTAGCAAAAGAGATTGCTACTCTCTTATATTGAGTTCGAAATTGTTAATAAAATTTAATTATTTTCAGTTAAAATGATATTAAAACATAAATATGTTGTGCGACATGTGGATCCCAGTGATGTTGAATAATATTGTAAATATTCTTTATCCAACTGGATTGCCAACTCATACATTAACATTAAGTTCGAATGTTTAATTAGGATTGATGAATTAATTGCCACTTCTATTGAAATTATTTTTTTAGAATACTAGTTTCGAATGCTAAACATTCATCTTCAATTCTGAAACATACAAAATTTTTAAAACATCAGCGCTATCAGTAGATCAAAGAGTAAAAGAACATATAAGAGCATACAATAATAAGACCCAAAATTTCAACTTCACTATCCTTCTTAATAAAAATAACCAAAAATTCAATAAAGAATCGGGAGTGAAAATAGCCTAAAATTAAATATTTATGAATTATTAGAAATAATAAAATCATTTAAAACCGATCCGGATTTTTGTTTAAATGGCCAGATAAAACACTTTCAACAGCCCCATTTTAATTTTTTTTTTCTTCATTTATTGATATTTACAACTGTACAAAATAATAAACATCAAGTGAATGTGTTGATAGTGAACACAATGATATGTAAATAACTTTTGGAGAACTACTCACTAAAGCACTTCAATAAAATCTACATTAGAAGACATCTTTTCCGGAGCATCGAAGGGTTATCGGGAATGGAGTGGGAAGCAAGTTGGGAGATTAGTGGGTTGGAGTGGTTATGGAGCTTACTATGGAAGGATAGGTATCTGGTTTTGGCTAAATGAGCAGCATATTACCTATTAATATTATATATATTAAGATCTTTAAGGATAAGTTTATTGGTTACGAAATAAGGAGCATTGAGGAATTTTCGAAGGATTCTAATTTTTTCGAAAAATTATAATTACATAATTGGATTGTAAAGATTGGATACGAGATGAATTGGATGGTTTAGTGGAGACCCAAAGCTCAACTCTGTACGTCCAAATAGGTCTTATCACAGTCACGTAAATGTGTCTTTTGTAATTTTTTGGAAGCTTTGAACGTTTGTCTAGTAAATGTTAAAGTAGTCTGTAACGACGAGCAGTTTCTTGTCATTTTAGTCTTTTATGTGGATTCCAAGTAAGACGTCTGTCCAAGTGGAGTCCTAGGTAGCGGATCTGTTCAACAGGGATTAGTGGAATATCATCCATTTAATTTTTTTACCAATAAGAGCTGAAAAATCCAATGAATCATAGAGGAAATCCCAAAAATTTAAGTTACCTGGCTCATCCTTCTTCCACGATCGATATATTTCAGATCTCCTCAGGTGAGTACCAATATTTGATTTCTTGTCTTACATTTTTGAAAACTTTAGAATATATAATCCATGTAAAATGGTGCTGATGTGTTGAAAAATCAGTAGGTTTTAGGACTGAAGATGAATTATTTGGCATTCGAAACTAGTTTTCTAATAAAATAATTACAATAGAAGTGACAATTAATATATTAATCCTAATTGTAAAGACTTAAGTTCATTGCTAATGAGATGGCGAAGCCACGAAGAGGAAAGCAAGTAAGAAATAATAATATGTTTTCCTCGTATTTCAGTAATGGTTTTATTAAAACTTCAAGATCATACTTTCTCGTTTGCTTTAAAGTAAAATTTATTAGCCATTTCGATCAAAGTATATAAAGTTGAAACATTTCCATTAGCGGACAACAGCCAAACCCATATATCACCTAATATAATAAAACTCCAAGTCAAATTATCCCAGGAGGTGAAGGTGGCGCGGAGGGGGGGAGAGATATTTCATGGTAGAGTAATTATCTCGAACCATTAACTTCCCCGCGGAATAAAGAACCCTTTTACCCTTGAGGGAGGGGATTTATAAGGCCGTGATACAGCAACACAATGGCCGCCCTAACATTATCAGCAAACCAACGTGGCCTATTTTAACAGTTCACTGCCTCCTATAGTATTGAAACATTATTGGCGCAGATATATTATAATGGCAGAGTACTTTACTTGAACCAATAATAACACTATAATAGAGTTTTTTTGTTTTTTTTGTTTTGTTTTTTAATAAGAACCCAAATTAAAAATAATAAATACTTTACAGGAATCCAAAAAAAATTTTTTTTATAAATATGCACCCATCTGTACAGTACTAACAATATAATATTTTTAAACAATATTTGAATAGGTCACCTCAATAACGGCGTAACCCACAACTTTTCATAAACGGAGGTTTTGTTGCAAGATGTCGTACCCCTTAAGATGCATCGTAGAGGATATTTTTTACCTTCCCTGATGTTGGCAGCCTTGATTCAGGCCGTAGAAGCGGCTGACTATATTTCTTGGCTACAAGGTTATAACCCCCAGTTCTGAATGTTGCCATAACTCCCATCTCTAAAACGAGGAGACCGATGACGAAAAACGCCTAAATAAATTTAAAAGAACAAAAATTTTGTCACAATAATAAAGTCCGAACAAAATAAGCGATGAAGTTACTGAGCTCATTAAGAGACATATTTCGTCCACTCATTACTCTCTCTATGAATAGGTACTTGTTTTATTATTAATGAGGTGCCAAGGCTGAAAAGGTTCATTTTGCATAATAGTAACACTGTTTGCAGGGAAATCCCTGTATCCCGTTTTTTGGAGGACTCAGGAGCTCTTTTTTTAGTAAATTGTTTTTGGAATAAACCGGCTACTAAGAGTCTCAATAATAGTTTTTGTATTTTTTCTCAAACATAATATATTCCGACACTGAAAGAAATAATCCAAAAAAAAAAAGAGAAGAAAACTGGACGGACATTTAGTGCCAACATAATACTCAAAACCATTTTGGCGTAGTTTTGACTACCGATTTTTTCTAATGGAAAACTATATATTTCACACTTAAAAATTATTTCTATAGTCATCTCCAACAAAGTTAAATACACTGCTTCAAATTTTGATCCATGACGTGGTTTTTACGTTAATCGTCCCACTGTGCGTCGAGAGGATTACTACGTTGTTGTCAGAATTTATACATCATTTCAATATTTTTCTTAGACTTGGGCATTGGATATAGCTGAAAGTTGGATATCGCTCCTAATGTTCAGCACATCCGTTAAGGTTCTGCTGAAAAATTTCGCTTAGTGGATTAAGCCGTTGTGAAGATCACCCATTCAATTAATTAAAACCAATTATGAATTCAAATTAAATGCCTCATTTTACTGCCTAACAAAGCAGCGAATACTCCTGCAGCGATTTGGATTCAGCACACTAAAAAATATCTGACAAGAAAAAAAAAAAAAAAAAAAAAAAAAAAAAAAAAAAAAAAAAAAAAAAAATCTGTTTTGTGTCTCGATAGACAGGGCTGAACCTTTTACGTAACTTACAATAATACTATACTAGCCAGTACTTGGTATATCGTGTCAGTTGAGATGGGAAAATGCGATGGCTATTCGGGTTGATTTGCGGTTAGCGTGTTGAAACTGCGAGATGTTGCTTCGATCACAATTATATAGGAATACTTTCTCTGACTCTACATTTACATATAATCTTGATAGAATAAGAGGTTTCCAGTGTACTCTGAAACCGAAGTACTAATGCAGAAGATTTCGTGCAGTCGGAGATAGAAATAATTTATGCTAATGAAAGAGTTACAGAAGTACATCAATGGAACAAGTCTAAATTGAATTTATTGGGTTGTCTGAAAATTAATGTAGGTTTATGGTTCTAAAATATAAAAATAAAATAATTAATCTGAAACAAAAATATGTCCATAATTTTCATTGCATATCATTCTCAGCACTAGGCATAATGATGGCCAAAATTTCGTCAGTCTTGCGCAATGGTATATACAAGCGCCGTCGCACAGTTCGGCGAAACGGCTAAAAAGCGTAGAAAAAACTCTTTTTCTCAAGAATGGTTAGTCCTGTCGAGATGAAAATAGACTCATTCGATTCAGAATGAAAAAAAAAAATACATTAGAATAGTAACTAATTTGAAAAAAAAAAAAATTATTTTATTCTCTAATAGGATTCGACCGACAACGTAGATATTTTAAATTATTATGTAAAATTTAATTTAACATAATTTTATTCTAATTTAACTACATTTCAATTACATGTTGGATCCATTTATCGATTTACACATTTTTATGCCGATTGCTTTAGAATAAGCTGGTTCAGAGTGCCTCTTTAGCGTTCCTTCTTTAATTAGGATAATATTTTTGATAGTTCTCCAATGCTAGAATTCCAGAATAGCCTAGGTGAAGAATATACATATTCCATAAAGGGGGTAGCGGGATAAGATAGGTCTGGCGGCCCCCACGGATTTTATTCAAGCGACCCCAAAACCTTGAAGAGGGCCAAAAAAAAAATTTTTTTTTTTCGACTCGTTATCGGTGGGGATGGACAAAGAAGTAGATGTAGGGAACGTTCTGTGCGGAAAATGACCGTCGTTCAACTCGTCTAGTCTAAGATAAATCATTTTTGTTGATTATTTATAAAAAAAAATTAGAAATATAACAATTTTTATCACTTGTTGACAACTTTTTTGACAGCTGTCAATAGTCAAAATATATTTTTGACATCAAATTCGTAATCAGCGACCTCGAAAACCCCTACATGACTATTTTTCTTATATTTAATTAAATATTGAGTTATTCTGTAGGCCTAAATCGCATAATTTAAAATTTACGTTTTACTCAAATGGATTTGTTGGGGACAACAAGCAACCAAATTCAAGTTTATCGGCGCCTTTTTGAAGAGGAAGAGTCTTCTTATACATACATAATTAGGAAGAGTATATACATATTATTATTATTATAGTTATATATACATATTAGGAAGAGTATCTTTCAATGTTATTAAGGCCGTTTTTTTTTTCATTGAGTCTGCACCAAAATACCATAGAGTTTTTACTGAAAAATTCCGATAATTTACGTGTTGTTTTTTTTTATATTAAGCTATTTTTCATTCAATAATAAAATCTGAAAAAATTCGGGGAACATCTACGCATCCCAAAAAAAATTTTACTTGCGTTGGAACCGCTTAAAAATTAATTTGAACTCTCGAAAAAAATTCAACATCAAAAAGCACGTTTTTTCCTCTTGTGGGGTTTTAGGGAGGGGAGGGGGGGTCGGAAAAAATCTCAAAAATTTTCTTTTTTGGCCACCTTCAAGGTTTTGGGGTCGCTTGAATAAAATCCGTGGGAGCCGCCAAACATATCTTACCCGCTACCCCCTTTAATTCTACCATTAAGTGGAAAAATTCCCAACTTAACTGTTCCTTCTTTGCAAAACTTAGGTTCTTGTCTTGATATGTAAACTTATAAGAGAAAAAAAAAAACTTATTAATTGTACCACTCATTGAAGTTAGCAAATCATCCGATACCAAAGAATACTTCCCGAAAATGGAAACTAAAGTTTGTAATGATCCATCACTAGAAACTACCTCACATGCATCGGAATATTTTGTTTCAATAGTCTCTATGATGAGAATATCCATGTTCATACTCTTTGAGAAGAAAGCAGACTGATAAATAAACATAGAGATCACGAACGTACTAATCCCAACTTAGTAAACAATCCTTGTTTTTATGTAAAGATGTCATCAGCTGTCAATGAAATTTGTAGTAATATTAAGTAGTAGTATAAGCTTTATGGAAATGGTAATTGTTCACCGGAGCGTTTTTTTGTGGGACCACACATGTTCAAATTTTCATGTTACTTTTTCCCTCTCCCTCTAGTATATTTTTTTATATTATTGGGTTGTTTCACATGAAATGTCCGTTTTCAAGGTAAAGGCATTTTAGTAAAAATACAATATGAAAACAATATAATGTTATTCGAAGTATTTACCTTCTTTTTCTACACATTTTTCCCAACGTGACAACAACTTTTTTATCCCGGATTTGAAAAACTCTGAGCTTTGAAGTGAAACAAAATCTGAAAACGCACTTTTGATTTCAGCATCATTTGCAAAAATTTTTCCTCTGCAGAAGTTGTCTAAATTCCTGAAAAGGTGATAATCTGTTGGAGACAAGTCGGGAGAATATGGTGGGTGCGGAAGAACTTCGTACCCCAGCTCTTTCAATTTATGCATGGTAAGTTTTGAAACGTGGGGTCTAGCGTTGTCGTGTAGGAGTATAGGGCCCTTCCGATTTACCAATCCAGGTTGTTTTTTTTTTTCAATAATTTTTCGTGCATTTGGCCAATTTCATTGCAGTAGGTTGTAGAGGTAATGGTCTCACCTCTCTAATTACAGTTGGAGGTCTTCCTCGGGGCTGGTTTTCCAAGTTGGTATCCCCAGTCGAAAACTTAGCAAACCAACGGCGAATGGTTCGTTCATTTACACTCCCTTCCCCAAACGCCTTACAGATGTTTCTAGCAGCCTCAGCTGCCGAACGACCTAGTTTAAACTCATAAAAAAATATTACACGAAAATCGCGTGTTTCCGTGTTCATATTTGAAGGTATACTAAACAGTGTATAATTGATTGGGAAGCTAATGTTTATAAAAGAAAAGTAGAGGATTAGTAACTGCTTGATTATGATATGTGAACTTTGGAAGTAAACAACAGAGACTCGCAAAATCCTCTATGTATTTCAAATATTATAAAATCGGACATTTCATGTGAAACAACCCAATATATTTCATACATTGGATCAATCTAATTTTTTTCCATTATTCTTTAGTACTTCAACAACAAATCTGTCAAGTTTCATAAGGTTTTTTGTATAAAAATAAATTCACAGTGACCCGAAATTGTAGCTCAATAGAAATAGACTATTTTGGAGTGGAGTAATATTGTCCAAACTTTAGAAGGCCTCAGAGTCTCAAATGAAAATTAAATTGAAACAAACAAATTGCAAATGTTTACACCAACTAATGATGAATATAATAGTCCATCAAACACGACAAAAATAATATAATCATTTTCAGAGTTTTTCCGCGTTTGCCCCACTCTGCGTCGCAGTTACGTTTTAATTTTAATCCTAAGATTAGAACGTAAGATTAGACTTTATTTTAATCGTATCGATACAATTAGATGAACAATATTTCACGGATAACTGTACAGCGAATCTCCATTGCCATCTAAATTCTTCATTAACCCTCCTACCACAAGGTGGACTATCAGAACACATTTAACAAGGCGGTGTTGAATACGACACTTAGCTTTAAAAAGTGCTTTTTTTTTCCCCAAATATTCGTGTCAATAAGGTATAATTACATAAATACAAATTAAAGAAGATTTATATATTTACAAATTATGTTAGAAACTATTAGGAACAAATATTTTATTTTATCTTTATAGGAATAAGACTTTTATTTGGAACATTTATTTTTTTACTATATAGCAATTTTATAATTAAATATTATACACAGGATGGACAAATCACTCTTTTGTGTTCCCCACAGACACTTTTCTTGCACTTAGTGCACAGTTGATTCCCTCTGCGATTCTTTTTCCACCCACAGAAGGAACATTTTCCTGGTCTCACAGAAGTTGATGGAGCTGGTGATGCACAGTCTTCCGGTATTTTTTCTTCTATTATGTTGCATATTTCCTCTATGAGTGTTTTATTGATATAGTGATTTGTAATCCTCTCCTTCATATGTGGTGTAACGAGGGCAAAAACAAGTTTTTTTAAAAATTCAGCACGATAGGTGTTGAGTTTATTTCGCGGGACCGCATTTAGCTTGTGGATTGCATAAGCATTCACTGCCGCAGCATCCAACAAACCATAAAAGTATCGCATGAGCCAGCGGTTTGTCATTCTTTTAATCGATTTTGCAAGGCAGAGTTTATCAAAAACGTCCACACCTCCTTTGGTAAAATTGTAGAATTCAACTAGCTTAACTTCGCTCGTGAAAAAATATTCATCAGCATCAGGATAATCTGAAAAATTATCACTAGGCAGTGCAGCATCATCATCCACATCGTCGTCGTTCGGTAAAATAATATCCTCTGTTTCGCTGGCAGTATTGTCCCTTCCATCTTCATCTGTCTCTTCAGCTTGTTGCCGAAGCAATTCTTGGAGAATTTCTTTATCTATAATAAACCGCTTATAATCTGCCATAATAGACTGCAAGACAACAAAAAATAATCCAGAAATAATTAGGTATACTATGCCTAGGTAATAAAAAAAAATGCCACATATCACAAGCTGGTGTCGTATCTGACACCGGAACAGAGCGCGCCATAGTAAATCATAAATTAAGTAAGAAATTAAAGATTAGTGACTTAACTTTCCACACCACAGTCTTAAGGGTTACTGTTTACTAGGGTAATTCAAGGCTACAGATTCCCACCCCTCCTACAGCTTCCTATCCAAATGAAAACAAACAGAAGGTGTCGTATCCGACACCGCCTTGTGGTAGAAGGGTTAAGGCGAGGTGCCACCGGGAACGGACTTGACTTGAGTCCGGTCTGCAACCCAATAGGCTGATATCAGTGGGGACGGCGCCACAGCGACCTGACTTGACTGGACTGGATCCTGCCACCTGACTCCGGTCGGCTCCGGTTTGGTTTGGGTTGGGACCTGACTCAGGTCCCCCTTCCCATACTACCAGCCAGTCCAATCTAACCTCCCTCTCTCTGTGCACAGTTTCTCTTTGCAGCTTTTAGTGATATTCCAGAAAAAATGAGTGTTGAGGAAAAGCTCATAGAATTGGCGAGGGAGCAGCCAATAATATATAATACTTCAGAGGCTAATTACAGCGATGTGATTAAAAAATCGAAAGTTTGTGATACTTCACATATTCGCATATCCACTTCCTATCGAGAGCATTCGATGCTGCTACACATGTTAGTATAAAATCGTACTCCGAATCAGACGAATCTGATTCTTCACTTAGCAAACAGTGTACTGCGTTTATCTCGGTTGTCTTACACTGACTGAACTCAAGTCAAGTCAAGTCTCAGTGGCACACCCCCACTCCGGTCTGGTCCGGTCATGTCCACTCAAGTCAAGTCAAGTCCGTTCGCGGTGGCGCCTCTGCTTTATACTTGTTCATCATTGTTTAGTCCAAATATATTCCACCCGAAACTTTATTTTCCAAGCGATTTTGGCGTCGTTGAGAGTAACTGGTCACATATCGTTTCTGTAAAGAACTGGAACTAGAAAAATAATAACATTTAAAATTCAAATTTTCGCATTTCAGGACAGAAGGCAAATAACAAACCGTCATAGTCTTTAACCCTTTCTCCATTTTCTTTTGAATCCCGTTTAATTTTGTTTCGTAGAAGCAGAAGGAAATAAACTTTATTCTGAGACAACCTGTACCCAAAGAATAACATATGAGTGCAATATATAGGGCAATCGTCAGGCTATGACAATTCAGTAATAATAATAAAAGTATAGTTGACTGATAAGATGAAAGGAGAAGAAAATGGTCAGGGATGCAGTCAAAGAGAAACACCACGTCTGAGTAGAAATACTTTAATTGTGTGCCAACGTTTCAACCTGCCTCGCAGGTCTTCTTCATGGCCACCGAACCACACTGGAAAGGAGGCAAACAATTGACTCATATCAGTTCATATCACGTTGGCACGCATTAAAGTATTTCTACTCAGACTTGGTGTTTCTATTTGACTGCATGCCTCATTATCTTCTTCTCCATACTTTAATAATAACTTTATGAGTGATCAAATAAATGAGAAATCTTCTAAAAAGATATAACTTAAATATAATATTCTTACAGTCAAAGAGAGTAACTGGGATCGAGGAAGGCACAGGCAAACAAAGGCCGCCCCAGACCTCCAGGTCAGCTAGCCGAGAAGGTTCGATGAGGATTTAAATTGGCAAGCCCCAGCCTGAAGGGTGAGTGATCAGTATCATTAGTGAGTCCAGTCAGTCACTGACTGAGGTGGTGACTATCCAGAGCCAGTAAACGTAGTAGTGATAAGCCTGTCAGTGAATATAGTAACATTCTTTATGTGCATCAGTTTTACAGATTTAGAGAACCTTATGTGTAATAGTAAAAACTAGCATTGAGTTATTTAGGGTTAGTATTACCTTATTATTTAGTACAGATATTTGTTTAATTAGATAGAGGTTAGACCTTATTGATAATTTTTATTGCAAGTTTATATTAGATTAAGAATCTAGTTGTATTCATAAGTTGTAAATAAATTAGTGTTTAATGTTTAAATGTAGTTTGGTTAGCCATACCCTCCCGCGGCACATAACACTATTACAATATCTACAACAGAAGTATTCACGTTTTACGGCTAATCACTCGTAAAAATGATGAAAAAAAAAAAAAAAAAAAAAGGACAATCATTTGTTTGGAAGATTAAAAGTTCAGGAAGTAAAGAAATAGATGGTGTTCAAAGGAAGTAGAAGAGATGGGCAATGAATTCCATGAAGAGGAAGCGCGGATGATAAAGGATTCTTTGAAGGATGCAGTTCGATGCGCAGGAGTTTTCTAGTTGATGGATTTGGATTCTTGTCTATAATGCCATCAGCAGACTCGCCGAGCCATTATGTATAAAATTTATTTTCATTTAAAATGAATATTTTTTTTAATTTCTTTTAAACGGTTGAGGGAGCAGGATTTTAAAATAGACCAATTTGAACTAATTTATTAATTTTATTTAATATAGAAAAAAAAATATTAAACATTAATCATAAATAAAAATATAATAAAATTCAGATGATAAAGAAAATTATTTTTTTTTATCAATCATCAGAGACCAATAACAGTTGAACCTGCTTAAACATTCTGAAGTAGTCGATTTGATCAGGAACGACTCGGTCAACATCGATTAGTACCCCGTTATCTGGAACAATAGAAGAGACAAAGAGGTCGAAGAAGGGCAGTCTCCCTTGGCTACAGGTTCACAACAGACGGCCGGCATAGATTTGAAGGGGGCGCGCCCGACCGAAAATCAATATCTCCCTCCCAAGCAGGTCTCTTTCATATTGATCTACCTAGGCGACTCCTATACAGTCCCTCGTTCTACACTAATATACTTTCTCCAACACTATATACTATATACACAATAAAATAATATAATAAAAATGATTAAATATACTAAATACTACAATAGTACAATAATTAATAACTGGACATTACAGACAGTTCACAATTTCGACCATCACCTTTGACAGACAAGTGCTTACAAAAAAACAAAAGACAAAACAGCTCAATTTTATTTGATGATTCTATTTAGCAAACTTTAAAATCCTAAACTGTGATTACTAAATCTTGTCTTCTGCCTATAAGACACCATCAACAAACAATAATTAAATTCATAAAAAACATTATTGTCTATATTTTACTAAGGACTACATTATTATAAAGATACGAGAGTGAAATTGTAATAAGTGAAAGCTAGTGAAGATAAGATAGCTAATTAGTTATAATAAAAAAAAAGAAATTAAAAGAGAGAATTCCTGAAAATTTTTTTTTAATGATTTCTGAGGAACTTATTTAAAAAATATAAAAGATACATTTAATATGAATCATACTACATGCTACATACTACATATTACTTTTTTAACACTTAAAAATTATAAAATACAGTTAAAGCTAAACTAAAACAAGCTACTATATGATAATAAGAATAAGAAATGAGACAGCACGGATCATAAGAGATTTGAGATTTTAAAAAAACAAAAAAATCTTTCAAATTAAATTTTTGAAACACAACAAATCAATGCATTTTTCACCACTGAAATTCAAAAAAAGACAACAAATGAGTTAATGCTCTTCTAAACATTTAAACACTCAACGACAAAAAAAAATATATATAAAAATTAATCATCTCTTACCCGAGCAAGGCATCTTTCTCTGCGTTAGCTGAAGTAGGCATCTTCCTAAAATCAAAATTATCTATTTCACACATCTATTGCAATCTACTAGGCAATCTATGCTTCAAAGCACACTTAAAATAAAAGATCATGCAGGATTTAAAATTAAATAACTATAAATATTTAATTAAAAAAACAACCATGCTCTATAGATTTACTTTTTAAAACAAAAAAAAATGTGCTATGATACAAATTTTTACTGGCCAGATAATTCCTAAGTAAGCTTTTAAATTTTTGTTAGGTTTTTACTCAATTTTTTTTCTTTTATTTTACAATAAATTATGAAACGATAGCCTGGTCTTCAGTGTTGCTAAAGTGCAGAGCAAGTGCTATAGGCTTACCTCTGCTAGCAGATAATATCCATAGAGGTCCAAAATTGACATAAAATGAAAATAAATTGGGATAACTCTATCGGTAAAACACCAGCTATACTAATTGACATTATTAACTTTTGCTTTAAATTACATGTTTTATAATTTACTTCAGTGAGAGAAAATATCTACGCTATAATTAAATATTGAAATCAGAGAGTGTCGTGAAGGGAGGAGGAGAGAATTTTAGAGTCAATATAATTTAAAGATAAAGTTACCTTATTAGAATTGGTGCCATAAATCAATTTGTGAAACAAATAAAAATAAAATCATAACATTTATAGAGGCATTTACCTCGAAACTACTGCTGCCTGCTCCTTATTCAAAAGCGGTTCCGAAGACTTCTGATTTGAAGTGAAGCTAAACGCTTTCTTCATCGACTCAAGTACACTAAACTTAGTTTCATTGTAGACTGTCGTCGGTCGGTAGACATCACCAGTGAGGGAGCGATAGGAGGACCCCAAACCTCCAGGCATAGCTCCCTTTCCACACACACACAACACAGCTACACTCACGACATATATCAAAACTGGGATTGTACATGCCAAGGGTTTTTTTTTTTTTTTTTTTTTTTGTTTACACTACAACCTATATGCTTCTTCGAAAATTAAGCATACCAATATGCATAAATGGCTCGACTAGTTTTTACTATGTATTTAATAATAATATAATATAATAAACATGCTCTATAGTGGCATTCATGTTGCGATCATTAACAAATAGTAGTTGCAAGCATATTCGGTCTAAAAATGTAAGAGAGAACTAAAGCAAATTTTAAAAAAAATCAGTATTTGTAATAATATGAATTAATATTCACATTATATTTTTGATTAATTTAAAAGCAGACTTTCATCAATTTCATTTGAATCTTTTACAATGTAATTAAAGCTACAATTTTTCCTTACTTCATGATTATGTGTAAGGAAAGCATCATTTTCTAAAATTTTACAGAAAAAAAAATTATCCAGTCCATGACGTTCAAACAAATGCAAACAAGTTCCTCAGATTTTAAAGAGCATATAGGTATCTTAAGCGAAAAATATTCATAAAAAAAAAAAAACAAAAAAAAAACGATTCACATGCACAATCCCAAATAATATAAACAAAAATACTATAGTAGTGAACAAGTGTTTGTGCGACATTGCAAGCAGAATAGAATAAATAAACATAGATCTGAATAATAAATAAAAAAATCTGCTCATGACATTTAAATAAAGCATCATCAGTGTTTTAAAATAAATAAAAAACACATTCCCATTATGCATGCTAATAATGTAGCAATGGTTTACTGTATTTATATGTTAATAAAACTGAACATCAATATTTTTTATTATCCTACTGATAGAAAAAGTAATAAAAATGTTATTGATTAAGAATTGAACTTACCGATTTAATATCACAACTAAAGGGCAGAAAAAATATTCACAGCACTAAGAGGATGAAAGGAAAAAAGGGGAAAACTAGATTTAAAGATAGAATAAACTGAGAGGGTTAGGGAACAGCTCAGAACGATGTTACTGATAACATCAATCAACTGCAACTGACAAACTAACTGATACAGGGCTAAAACCTTTCCATTGCACATGCTTTTTGAACTAGCAGTTTTACCAACACGATTTCTCAAAAACTTACAACAAAAATCGACCGGAATATTCTCCGTGTCTATTTAAATAAAAGACAGAATTATTTGCTTCGTTTTATTTTGGTTTTTAGAAATTGAAAGTTCTTATTTGTAGGATATTTTATATTCGAAAGTTCTTCACAAGCGACACCTATTGAAATTTTCTGGAACTAACGACTTTAGTTCTGCGCACTGGTACTAATTATTTATTAACAATTACAAATTAAATACATATTTGAACTTCTGAACATAAAAAGTACATTCCAATAAGTTTGCTTTATAAATTGCAATTATTTTGTACTAGAATACTCTTGTGTAATATTATAGCAATATTAATGTATTTATAAGAAGTAAATAGTTGATTTTCCTAAATGGGTACCATCCAGTTTTATTAATTAATCAAAATATATTCCTGGATTTATAGATGAAACTTCTATTTTGATAATTTGTTTCTGTTAAAAATAACAATAATTGTTATATGTTTTTATTGATACTAAAAACTGAACAGAACAACACCAGAAATATATGCTGTTCAGAATTAAGATTTGAGATCACAAAGCTCATAATTATAACAGTTTAATTAGAAATAAAAATTTTATAGGAAAGTATCTTATAGATAGACACGTGGAATTACATGGAAAATTCTTTAGAAAAATTGATTGGAACTTGAAAACTAACTAAAGTAGTTTTAATTTTAGTGCTTTATTTTCCTTTCTGATTATAGGATTCTACAATTTAAGAAATAATTAAAATAATTATCAGCCATTTTCTTTAAAATTAAGAAATTTATATATCAGTTGAAGTACCTATGCCCTGATGGAGAAAACTATTTCTTGATTTTTTTCAAACTAATTTGAATTCATGATCAAGTCCTCTTAATAATAGTAATAAGTGAATGAGTTACCACCTTTTGTTAATACAAACTGAATGGAAACACTCATCATGGAATTAATTCATCAATCCTAATTGTAAGTACAATGGTTTGTTTGTTTACTTGTTGTTGTTTATTTTCTAGAGTACATTCCTGTTCTTTCTAATCAGTATTATAAAATATTTCAATTGTGCAGGATCTACTTTTATGAACAGTGGAAATTTACAATGGTCTAAGTGCCAATATGAAACATTGCAGAAACCAAAAATATAGTTTATTACATTTTTTATACTTTACGAATGCTATCATTCGCTATATATTTAAACCACTTTAAGACTGATTTAGGAACTTAGACAAATATTGTTCTCATATTTTAATATAAAGCAAAAAATTTCTTACAATAAATATTTGGCACTTAGACCGCTATGAATTTCCACTCTTCATTTTTAATTACTTAATAATGCCAAAAACAAGTGAACTGAGTGCTGCCACTCACGAAAAAGTGATTTTATTGCACAACCACCAAAAATCGTATTGTAAAATATCAGATTTCTTGGGTCTTCAGTATTCTACTGAAAGATATGCGATTAAGAGATATGATGAATGAGGCTGCAAATAACTGGTGCAAAAGGTTGTCCAAGGAAACTAAATGAAAGAATGGAGAAAAAAATTAAAGGTCTTAAAAATCCAGTAGTAACTGTGGGTACTCTAGCTAATACGGCTGAACTTCTGGGGCGTGTGTAAGCAATGAAAACAGTAAGGAATGTTTTGGATTCTAAAGGTCTTTATGGCAGAGTCCTGAAAAAAAAACTTTCTTTTAGTGAGACCAATCACAAAAAAATTATTTCTTTTTCTAGAGAATACACATTAACAAGCCCATCAGTTTTTCAGAAAATGTGATGTTCTCTGATGAGAGTAAGTTTAATTTATTTGAATCTGATGGACAAAAGATCATTTAGTATATGAAAAATGAGGAATTGACAAAGCAAAACGTTACCGTTACTGTGAAATAATGTTTTGTGGATGCATAGGCAGCCTATAATGGAGTTGGAAATCGTGTACCTATTGGAGAGATTTTAAATTCAGAAGGTTATGTCAGGATTTTGCACCACAAAATCTTAGGAAGTGCAGCTAAATTAGGAATCCCCAGCATCGGTTAATTTTTCAGCAGGACAATAATCCGAAACATGCAGCCAGTAAAAGTAAAGAATGGTTAATATTCAATGTTTGTAAACTACTGCACACCCCTCCCCAGCCACCAGACGAATATAATTAAAATTTGAGGCACGTTTTGGACCAAAATGTAAAAAACACCATATTACCCCAAAGCACCATCTCAAGAATCTTTTAGAACAAGAATGCTATCAAATTAATCTCTCAATAATCATTAATATTAATATCATTAATTAATCAAATTAATCAAAGAATAACCTAATTAATAAAATTAACCTCACTATAAAATAAAAAAAAAGAAAAAAAAAAAAGCATTCAGTAGATGTAAATAGGTTTTTATTTTTTCTCTTACAATTATTGGATTTTTGTAATTTTTATTTCATCTGTGTCTGTTGTTTTTTTCTTTATTAGTAAAATTGTAAATAGTTAACCAGATTGTTAATTTATTTTATTTCATCTTATGAAAGCTAGACTCATTGTATTTGTTTATGTACATTATATTATTCTTAGGTGACATCGTCCCAGAATAAAGTTTATTTTCTATTCCATTCTATTCTAAATTAATCCAGATTTAATTAAAAACCATGTGCACTCAAAGACATTTACAAGTAGTTATTCATGCTAACGGACAACATACAATATATTAAATTCTTAAAAAATGAAGAAAATGAATGATGAGCTTATACTTTCTTTCTGGAATTTTTATAAGATTTAAGTTTTATTTTACTGTGCTAGAAGTTTTTCAATTGAAATACACATATATTTATTTAAACAGTAGTGAAAAACTTTTTATTTATTAAGTTACACAATTTTTATGTATATATAACAGTAGGAGAAAAAAAAAATCTTATGAAATAGAAACAAAACACAATGAAATGAAAAAGAAAAAAAAAAAAGAAATAAAATAAGTACATTCTTAGAAGTAAAAGCAAATTAAATTTATTGGATTTTGTACAGTAAAATTAATTACATTTGAGGAATAATGAACCGACATATAAATTTACTATAACCAAATTTAAACTAGACTAATAATTCTATTAATGCCTTATTAATTAATTTATTCTAATAGTACATGCCTAGTATGTCTGTGTGTGTATCATCTTAAAAATTGTTTGTTAAAATTGCCTATTGTTTGTATTCAGGGATTTCCTGAGTTTTTTTTTGTAGAGTATAAAAAGTTTCCGATCTTGGTGTGAATAAACTTTTTAATTGTTTGGAAATCTAAATCAAGAAACATATTGGTTATTTTTGTGCATCTGAGGTAGTCATTTATGATTCTCTATGAATGTATCCATACAGGAGAGGCTTTGTCAGCAATGGTCTTATGACTGATTTATATAAAATAATTTTGTTTTTACTAGACAGCAAAGATTTTCTTCAGAAATATAGGGCTATTGTACTGATACATTTTTTTGGCTTTACAACATTTGTTATTTAAATGAGATGTGAATGTTAATGGGTTGTAGAAATTAAAATACAAGTTAAAGAAAACAAAAGACTAAAATATAGTGATAATTGTGATGAAATTCAACAAAATAAATAAGTATAAATAAGAAATAAAGGTGTTTTTTTTTTACTAATAAAAGACAATAACAGTAATGGGTTTTATAGTGTCATACATAATATAATATATTTGTTTTTTATTATACTATGTAAACCATTATTGCTATTCTCTTATATACCTTAATGTAATAGAATTTAACTACCTATACCTTTCAACAATTGTCATTCAGTTACCCTTTCCACTTTCAAACACCACTTCTTTAACCACCTTCTATCCACCCAGATCCAGTCCACCAAAACTGTCAATTGCCACTTTTTAGTTGTATAAAATATGAGCAATTTATATTGGTGAAATTTTATTGTTTTGGTAAAAAATTTACTTTAAATTTTTTTTTTTTTTTAATTTTATTATAAAATATTATTTCATTTTAAGGCACTGAAAGACCTTGGTTATCCATCATGTTTTTATTCTTAAGGGACTTGAGGTCCTAAAATAAATAAAGAACTTTTTTATTATTATTTATAATAAATAATGGATTTACTTTTGTTATAATTAACTTTTATATTATATTATACATAATTTTCATTAACTTCCTTCAGTTAAAATATTCATATTTTTTAATTGTCTTTTATAATTTTCTATATGTTATTCTCTTATTTTTTATTAACTTTTATTTTCATAAACTTATATTTTACATTTTATATTATTTTAAATAACTTAAATATTTATATATTTTTCATTCCATCTTTTCTGTTGTTGTTTTTTTTTATCTTACATATCTGTTTTGTGGCTATGTTTAAAATAAATTATATAATGTTGTGGTTGAGACAGTGGCATCTAAATAAAGTTTTGTTTTAATAACATTTATTTTATTTAAATGCATTTTTCCTTCTCCCTTTCAAATCTAGAAATTCATTTATTAGAAATCAATTAATTCAACTACAAATTGGTTTCGGTTCTTTTTTACTAACTATATTGAATTATTTTTTAACCATAATAACTAATTCAAAACTATATATAATTTTTTTAAATTATGTAAAATCAAAATTATCGTTCTATTTTTATTATTATTATTTTGTAGTCAAGTACATGGAATAAAAAAAAAATGTTTTTGTTTCTATTTCATCGAGTCTTTTGTAGTTTTGTATTCAGTGAAAAAATACAATAATAAAATAATGAACAAAAAAGTTCATCCATTCAGCTCAGAGTATAATATTTACCTCGAAAAACCTTATGACATGAATTAATTTGTGTGTGTATGTTTGTACATATTTAAATTTTTTTCTTCCACAGTAATCTTGTCTATGAGTTACGTTTTCAGATTAATAAGGAAGTATTATTCAAACAAGTATATTTTGGGAGATGAGAGGTGAAAAAACCACAAAAGAAAACAAAAGAACAGAGAAACAAAGAAAAAAAAAATATATAAAACACTAAAAGTTCAATATTAAGTTCTATTCTTCTATATTCATTGCAGAAGCTCATTGTGTAGGACCATTTTCTTCATTTCAGAAATGTAATTTAAATATTCTTTAAATATTGTTTTCTGAAAGTGGTCGTTCTTAGCATGATTGTTCTTATTAAATGAAATCTGAAGTCTAATAGTAGACAATGATGAATATGTGTTTAAGTGCTCATGATGCATCTTCAACACTGTTACATGCATAGCAGTTAGAAAGGTGGAAATATTTAAAATCATGTTTTACATACCTTCAGTCAGGAATTAATATCATAGCTGGGATTTTCAAAAGTTAATATTATACTCAAAATTAAGATTTTTAAATAAAAAAATATTACAATTTCAAATTGTATTATAAACACCTAATCTAAAATCAGTAATTATTATTAAAATGGTATTATTGATGTAATTGAACGTATAAATTTGCCAAGTATATAGTTGGAATATGAAACAAGGAAACACAATAAACTTGTATTAATTTATTGGGCATATGTTTAGGCTACAGCTAAAAAAGGCAACAAAAATCTAGATGAAAAGTTTGAAATGTAAGCTGAAGTCAGCACTATAAATAAATACAACTTTATTTTGTTTACTTTACTGCACACCCCATATATCAACATCCTCTAAAAACATTATATTCTAATTTTAACTCTTCCTTCTTATTTCATTTATACTTCATGGTTTTTGAAAAAAAATGAAATTATTTATATGCTGGTTGGAACAAAGCTTAAATAAAATTATACTACTTATTAAATTTTTATGTTTTTCATTCATCAATAATGAATAGGTTTAATGATGTTTTTAAGAATTTTTTAATGTTATGACCAAAACTTTTAATTTGAAGTTTAACTTTTATTCTAAGTTATTTGTATCAGTTTTGGATAGAAACAATTAAGATTTCTAATTTGTTTAAGTGTGGTTTTCAACATATCTGAAGCTTTACTCAATTTTTTTTTTTAATTAAAATAAATTTGATAAGAAAGGTTTATAATCTTGTCCATAAATCTAATGATATAATATTGATGAGGTGCGTGTTGACTATGGAACTAATAAAGATGTAGTGGGGTTATGCAGTCATGGAAACACAATTAAAATGTAATTTTAATTTATTGTACCAACCTTTGGCTTACAATATAAGCCTTATTAATAAACAGGGCTAGAAGAAAAACAAATAATAAGATATAATAAAAAAAGGAAGTGAATTTCAACAAAAGAAAAACAGAAAGAATAAAAAAAGACATTAAAAAAAATAATAATAATAATAATTTGAAATAAATTAATTTTTTTTTTTACAAAGATAAGAATATTACAACAAAGTACAAGTAAATATAGTTTATAAGTAAATACATCAATTTATCAAATATAGTTCTCAAATAAATAAATTTATTTATCATCTATATTGTTCATCTGCCTAATGTTACACTTTATTAATGTATTTACTCAATTATATCCACTTGTCTTTTGCTGTAATGTTTTTTAGCTTTGTAAAAACAAAATATTTAATTTATTATCAATGTTATTTTCTTTCTGTTTTTAATTTTTTGTCATTTTTAAATTTCACTCCCCTTTCTTTGTCATATATTATTGTTTGTTTTTCTTCTGGCCCTGATGAAGGCTAATGTTGTAGGCCAAAATGTCAGCAGAATAAATTAAAATTTATATTTTAATTATGTATCCATGACTGAAAACTCCTAACTCCTTACATCTTCCTAAGAGGTATATTGTTAGTAATAAGCTATTTCCATAGTTACACCTTATTATAACTGATCTCTTCAAAATTGGATGTGTAAGTATGAGATTTTGAAATGAATAGTAATAAATAAAGTCAACTGATTTTTTTTTTTTCTCAACAGATGTAAGCCGACAAAAATAAAAGATAAAAGTAAACTAGGGATTCTAAGAGATACATTGAAAACTTTCTATTTTGGACTTCAACAGTTTAAGCAACAACAAAATTTATCTTAGTTAGATCAGCAGGGAAGGCACAGCCTGTATTTACTGTCAGTTGGTAGAGGAGTAATCAATATCTTTACTAGAGGGATGGTCAGCTAATATAAGAAATAAGAGAAAATGAAACGTGCAACATAATTTTACAAAATAAAAGTCAAAATAGTGGATTTTTAATAAAATAAAATAAAAAATATATTATTGTTATCCTACACTTTAAAATTAAAAATTGTCAAAATTACTCAATTCAATAAAATTTTTAGGTTTTATGATGTAGATTCTTGGTAAGTTGCATGGTGCCCTCATATTAATTGATAAACACTTTGACAAATCAAAACTTAAAATCCTTCAAAAAATATATAATCAATTAAAATCTAACTACTGAATCACGGGAATAATAAAATACATATAAAAAAAAGATAGTTCCTTAGAGCTGAGTGGTTAATTTTAGGAAGAAAAAAAAAAAAAAAATACAATGCTATAAAGAATTTATTTACATAATTTCCTAGAAATAATGGTAAATAATAAAATGATTTCATGAACTCAAATATCACATTGCCATACTCTCGGTCACAATGACTAAAATGTTTATTACAACTAATAGTACCTACTTCTGATTAAAATAAAGCTACATTGCAATGAAACAATTACAAAATATAGTACATTTCAGGATAAAACTTAATAACTAAGAATCTCGTTTTCATTAACATATATTAAATAAGAAATGCATATTTTCTCGAAATAAACAAAAAAAAAAAAAAAAATATATATTTATATAAATTTTAAAAAATTAAAAAACAAAACAAAAATACATGTTAAATTAAATTAAATGGATGAAACTCCTCTTAAATTAAAATAATGAATTTAATATAGTAGTTACCAAAATTTGTTTTCACATTTTAGACATAGTTGCTAAAAACTGAAGCGCTTGGATGTTAGCATTTTTTTTAGCAATAGTATTTGTTGTTGAAAACCCTATAAAGTTAGCACAATTCAATTCTCTAATCTGTAAACTACATAAATACTCTAATTCCGTCCTAGTTTCTAAAAATTCATAATTGTAATGGTAATCTAATTGTGTTAATATTGTGGAAAGCAATTCTTCTGGATCTTGAAGGGTTTCAAAGAAAGAATCATCTTTATCAGCAATTGACTTAAGAGTCTCAGATAAAGGTAAAACATTGTCTAAAAACTGATTAGAAAAATCACTCATTGAAGTTCCTAGTCTATAGCATGATATTTTGTCTTTATCATTCGTCCTTTCTTGCACAACTTTTTGATATGCTTCCTTGGTCACATCACAAGCCTTTTCAACTAAGCCACTGGAATCTTGTTTCTCTGTATCAGGCATTGCAATAAAGTTCCCCTCACTAAGACATTTTTCCAGCTTCAACAGCATTAAATGTGAAGCTTGCTGCTTGGCTTGTTTCTTTGTTCGGGCTTCAGCTTCAGTGAAAAAAGAAGAAACCCTACAGCGTATACCAAAAATTTTCGCATGTGCTAAACCTTCATCTCTTATTAAATCATATTTTGGGAAAGCTGTGTTGTGCTGTGAACAGAAATCCTGAAGTTGGCCAACAGCATTTTCTTTAAGAGAATGTTCATAAGGTGAAACAACTTCTACCGCCTCTTCCAAAGCATGTTCATCTTTCAACTTAAGAAGTAAGGACCTTGCTGCATCATGTTTGGCTTCTTTTTTTGATTTGCCTTTCCCTACAGCAGACATACCTTTAGCACTGACTTCATATTGGAATAAAGGATCATGTGTTCCTACTCCATTATATACCAATTTGTAATCAGGAACTTCTCCACCTTTGATTAAATACTCATGAAGTAACGTTACAGGTGTTTTTCCATCCATAGCAATTAAAAACTAAAAAAAAAAATCTCTATTGAGCGGGTTAAATAAATAATAAAAAATCATAATCACAATGCTTGTCACTTCAATTTAACACCTAAAATCTATTCCGCACTAATTTTAAGAAAGCAAGTGCTAATTCACACTATATTTGAAGTTAGAAATGCTATTGATCATAGTTGGCTTGTTATAACCTTCCAAAAGGTATAGCCATGATGGAAGGTATGTTTATCTAGTAACGTATTAAAGTTAATAAGTATATGCTAACAATACATCGATGTATTTTATAAATATATCATTATACATATATATCGATGTACTAATACTTTCGATAAGAATTTATAAATTTCTAGGCAATATAATAACTGTGAATGTTTTACTGATTCATATGTATTAGAGTCCCATTGATATCAATATTTTTTTCTATTATTGTATTTATGAGTACAGCTAAAAATTTCCATCATGAAAATTTGCTATTTTATACATAGCAACTTATTCCCTGTAAATATTTTTTTTGAGACAATATTTCTGTTATTCTTCATATTGTTTGAATTTCTCTGCAAATAACAAAACAAAATATAGTTTTATCAATTAACCCTTCATTAGGCGCATTAGTTTTTGTTGCGTGTTTAGGCTCGCGGGGGACATCTGTCCCCCACTTTTAATTCCTGTCAATTCAAAACTTTATTCAGACCAACTATGCTTAAAATATTTAAAATTAGTTCTCTGTGATATACTGAAAGGGATTAATTAACAAATAACAAAAAAATAAAAAAAAAATTATTAATTCATATCATTTCAATTTGCATTAATATTCTAACACACTTCTTTTAAATGCTCCCCACATACCCAATTTTCGCATTTTGTCCACCACTTTCTCGTTGTCTTATCCCTCGCCCTTCCAAACATGTAGCATCGACCTCTTAATCCTTTTCGTTCCACTGGTGGAGAAATACCATATCCCCAAGCAATACGTGGGAACGTACTTTCAGTTCATTGGGAAGTTAAGTCATGGCACATCTACGTTTAATTTGTGGTTTTACCAGCTCCCAGCCTATTTCTTCCACAAAATATATTCGTTGAACTTTTATGTCAATGTTAATAGCTTTCTATATAACTAGGGCATTAAACGCAGTTATATTTAATAAACCATAAAATAGTACCATAGGCCAACGTCTCGTGTTCCTTGACACATTATAATTTTGACACAATTGGTCTAATATAGAGATGAGTAGTACGTGAACGAACTAGTTCATGAAAATGAACTATAAAGAGCGCTCTCTGTTTTGGTGAACTATAGTTCATTTGCCCCACCACTCGGACAGGGAACCGTCGGACCTAAGGAACTACTGAACTAAATGAACTAGGCAGCTAAATGAACTAAATGAACTAGGCAGCTAAATGAACTAAATGAACTAGATAGCTAAATGAACTAAGTGAACTAGGTAGTTCGTCGCCACTTAGTTCCTCATTTCGGGTTTAATCGTGTTTTGTCGTGTCCTCATCCGAGGCACGTAAACAAGCTTGAACAACAAGTAACCTCCAATTTGCTCCTACTAAGAATAGTGTCAACGTTCTATTTCTGTGTTTTACCGTTTTTAAAAACTAAACGAAATTCTTATTCCTTATGTTCTTTTCAGTTCAGTTTTCCTTTAGATAGCAAAGCCAAGAACTTGATATTTACCTTTAATTCTCAACTTATTGACTGAGTAAATACCATGTTTGTTTTATTAATTTTTCCCTAATGAACCTAAATTCCTAACACTTTTTGTTACAATTCGTATTTATAAAGTTAAAAAGTTTCATACTTGAAATAAATCCAGAATAAAAATTACAGTTTTAAAAAACTAGAAAAAAACGCTTTTATAGCAAACCTAACTAAAAAGCTAAGTGTGGTGAACAATTTACAGCATTCAGACCTTTTAATTTTTAGATTTCAAGGTTCGAAGCTAATTTCCCTGTACTAATAGTGATTTGTTTGCAATTTTAACACAGTTTATCCAAATTCAACCAACAATTTTTGTTTTTTTTTTTTGACATACCTCAGAGTATGAATGGGCAAATGTTTTCTTTAGAAACCCTATCTTGCACAAAATGTAATGATCTACAACTTTTAGTATATATTTATTGATTGGATTAGCCATTTCTGTGTTTTGGACTCTTATAAGTTTGGTAAATATAACATGAAACCATTTTTCTGTGTTATTTCAAAAATCTGAAAAAGTTTAAAAAGTTTGGGTTTTTTGCCCCCCCCCCCCCCCAAACATTTCCCTCTTATCAAACTGTTTCATTTTGGATATTTTATTAAATAAATGCAGGAATAAGATAAAAGTGTTTTTTATTTCAGTATAGTTCATTTTACATCTCAGTTCCCTCCCGTTTTTCTATAGTTCAGTACATTTCCATAGTTCTTTTGAAAATGAACTATGTAGTTCATTTGAACTAGTTCAATGGACTAGTTCATTAGAATGAACTACCTCAAAAGGAACTATTCCCTAAAAGGAACTACTTTGCCCACCTCTAGTCTAATACATCCACCCCGACTTTTGCGCTGTTATAGAAAGTGACTATTTCTGGTTTTCTTGCGTCTCAAATAATAAAGTAAAATAAAACATCTGAAATTAAAAAAAAAAAAAATTGAAAAGGGTAATTAAAATTTATTGACTATGGAAATGAAAAATCAAATAATTCATATTTGTTTTATACACATATTTGATCTAAATTATTTTTAACTGAATCGCAATTAATGAGAGTTTTTTTTAAATCCATCGATGAATTTGAATGTTATTTTATTTTCCATGAATATTTTATCGAAAATCACATTCGAAATGACCTAAAACTCATTAACAGTTTAGTCCACTAAGAGTTAATACTAAACATTGTACGCATATTGAAGAAAAAATTAAATAAAAACATAAAAAGAAAAGTAGTTACTGATTTTCAGTGCTGCCGATGCGGGTATTTTTTCCCGAAATCGGGAAATGTTTGGCATCGGCGGGAATTTAACGGGTATCTACAAAAAAAAAGGGGGATTTTCGGGTATTTTTGCTTTCCATAACTGATTATGTTAATACCTATTACATCGTTATCTTTTTCTAAATTGATAAAAACAATTATTGTCAAAAAGTTCAATAGCGATTGTAATATTTTTTCGGTCAAGGAAGAATCGAAAAGATCAGTCAGCCTTCGACGACAATCAAGGGGATGAAAGCCGTTCAGTTCCTCAGATGTCCACGGGAATGGTACCGCCACCAGCGCTGCTGTCATTTCTTCGATGCTCACTTGAATGTTTGAGTGCGGCTTTTGTCACGTATTTTTGTACGACGTTATTTTAAGAACTATTTTAGATAATATGATAACTGGCGATCCTTGAAAATAAAGGCAATAGTGATTAAGTATTATATTAGATAATAAGATAATAATTTTATTTAGCGTTTTTTTAAATACAAATAATTTACTTAAAATATATATATATATTTACTAGTCTGCCAGTTGTTAGTCTTTATGTGTGCCAGTTTGTGATATATCATAAATAAAAGTCTGAATTAAACAAATTAGATGTCATTAAAATATAAAATTTTTACCTACTAATTTTTTTATTAATAATTCCTAATATTATATTTTGTACCTGTCAACTTTCCTTTTCTTTTAGTCACCCAGAAAAATATTAATGTAGGTAAATATTGAAAGGTTGAATAATTAAAAAAGGTTAAGAAATTGAGAAGGTATAGAATACAGTAATACAAATTAACATTTATTATATTACACTGGCACTAAATTTAAAATATATTTTCCAGAAATCAATTATAATAAATATAAAAATTATCCAGTAATTTTTTGTTTTGCGGACCATTTGGCGCCCCTTTATGAGTATTTGATGCCCCCCCCCCCCCCCTCGCTGGGTTAATAAAGATAATTCCCGAAAACGGGTATTACTTCAAGCTTTGGCGGGTATTTCTCGATAAAAAAGGGAATTTTTATGCTTGGTGGCGGGTATTTTGGGTTGGGGGCATCGGCAGCACTGCTGATTTTATTCACTGGCGAGTCCAGGTGCACGGGTGACAACTGTGACCCAGTAAACTTTAAAGGTTAGTCATTCGTTTTCCTTGCAATCTAACCTAACACTGGCAACAAGGTCATGTACAGTGCCAGAGAAAGGTACTAGGAGTGACACTAATCTAGGTGAATCCATTTAAACTGGTAATAACAAAATTATTCTTGTGGGTGACAGTTGTCCCCCGCGCGACTAACGAAGGGTTAAATTAACAAAGCAAAGTAAATGTATGATTAATATCTACTGTGTTATTTAAAGAAGGATTTTATTGAAAACTCGATCCAGATAATACTAATGATAAAAGTATAGCTGACTGTTATGATGAATGGAGAAGAAGATGATCAGGGATGCAGTCAAAGAGGTACACCACGTCTAAGAGGGTCAGTCTGCAAGGCAGGTCTAAACGTTGGCGGCACCTATTAAAGATTTCTTCTTAGATGTGGTGTACCTCTTTGACTGCATCCCTGATCATCTTCTTCTCCATTCATCATAACAGTCAGCTATACTTTTATCATTAGTATTATCTGGATCGAGTTTTCGATAAAATCCTTCTTTAAATAACACAGTAGATATTAATCATACATTTACTTTGCTTTTTAACTTAACACTGGATCATCTTCTCCAATTAATACTAATAACGAAATTGTGGTTAATAATGAGCATTAAGATGGTAACCATCATGAGGAATTCTTTGACTAGAAAATTACACCGGATTTAATGAACATAAATGGCTATTGTTATTAAATTACAAACAATATATAAATATAACAAAACAAAGTACCTCATTCAACCTAAATTCCAGTTCTCATTCAACCTAAATTCCAGTTCTCATTCAGTTGTTCCAGATATCCTCTTAAAACTCAAAATTAATAAGAAGCCTTCATATTTTGGGAATGAAACTACTATAATGATATCCAATCAATATCTTATGATTTTGATAATCTAATAACTATTGGGTTATTGGAAAAGGCAGTGGCAAAAATCAATGTCCACAGACAAATAATGACTCTCAAATGCCATGTTCAGGCTTGAGATATTTGCTGTAACAGCATTCGCATCCTGCTTATTCCATATGTCCATTGCGCCAATTCTTTCCAATTGTAGCATTAGCTGTTCTGCCCAATTAAAGGGCACGGGAGGATTGTCAATCAATTCGACAAGCCTGCTGTAACAAATCCTAGGAAATTCATCAGCTGCCATATTTAAAATTTTAATCCACCATGTTATTTATTTGGACATTGAACATACAGTCAAGTCCCAATACAACGCTCATTACAGAAACCTTACCTCTTTTGGAGGTGGTGAAAAGTATTTGGTCATGGATTCAAACATTCAGAAACTAAGAATGATCGCACAACTCCGTTTAGCTAGTTCCAAGGTCTCCAAAATATATTTCAATAGAAAAAGCTACAACTTTAATACAGAAAATCCCTGCCCGATGTGTAACTCGGGACCAGATTCTCTTCACCATTTAATGATGTATTGTTCCGATTATGAAATATACAGGAAAAGGTTTCTTAGAAGAATTCATTTCACAGAAGATGATGGCTTTCGGTTATGTTCATGGCTAATAATAGATAATGAAAAACATATAAATAATTTATTTTTTTATATGAAATATTTTGCTTTAACTTATTACTAGTTTGCCATTTACTTTTTTGTATTTGTATTAAAAGTTTGCCATTTGTTTTCTTATTTTTTATGTATATTTATGTATTGATTTATCATGTATATAGTTAGATCGAATTTTAGGTAAATATCTCTTCTTTAGTTTGTAAATAATTTTCTTATTTTATTTTAGTTTTGTTAAAATAATTTTAAATTGTATAACAGCTCACAACTGTTTGCTCTAAAATTGTATTTATAAAGCAATAAAATATTCATTCATCCAGTGGCAAAAATCGGCAATGCGGTGCAAAAAAAAAAAAAAAAGTACAGAATAAAGTACGATCGAGGGAGGGGGGGGGGGGGGGGGAGTTAAGAAGGGGAAGTAAATATTCAGCTTGTAAATAGCTGCGACAAAAAAAAAGTGTGAAGATATAAAATGGAAATACAAAATAAATTTACATTAAAACCCAGAAACGAAAAAAAAAATGGTATCCTAATCTTGGAGCACTCTTCGAATTTCCTTTTCCTAATACATTTTCTTTTGGATTGGACGACTTCAACAATATTTTATCACTCCTGAAGTGTTTCAGTAAATTTTAATAAGTTCATTTCCACGTTTAGGGTGATATGAGCTAGCTTAACAAATAACCTGACAACTGACAACTTCTGTTTCATTTGTAACTCAATGAAAGAGGATAATGTTAAATAAAAATAAAATAATCATTACAAGTAATATGATTAGAAAAATGTCTGTAATTCATCACTCCTCCCGCCTATGTATCTTAATAATATTCGAGTAGAACATACCTGATATTAATTTTTTTTTTCTAAGTTAAATGATACCACACTTGTGTTCCTTTAGTAAAAGCACTTGCTGAATAAACAAATGAGTTAATGTCATTATCAGAAATAGCTATTGATAATCCTGATTTGTTTGTTGTTATTTATGTTTCAATTTGATAAAGAATACACTTCAGGAAGATGTAATAGTTTATTTTTCAAACTATTTAAAATCAAAATATCAGTTGTATAAACTATTGAATCAAATAATTTATAACCAATAGGAAAACTAAATAAATTAATCAATAAAAAATGGCTTTTGAGTTGCTATAAATAGACATTGAAAAAGATTGTTAATCAGATGAATTTTTTTTTTTTTTGTTTAAGTTCTCCAGAAATTCCTTTGAATTATTTAAATGCATATAACTAATATTACTTAAGTATATTTAATCCTGTTACTAAAAGCATATATTAGAAAATTTTATTAACAATTAACAATACAGTATAGGATTTTTATTTTATATCAATTGCATGAAATCAAAAAACTAATTTTAAAAGTACATTACTCAGCAATAGTTATATTAATTGTTTGAGCAGCTTCTGAGAGATGCTGATCAAGTTTCTAATACTAATATTTAATTAACTGAATGTTGGAATGAATAATTCAATTCTGAATTTTGTAAAAATAAATCAATAAAACAATAACCATAAATTTTATATTATACTTTATTTTATAATATAAGAACGACATAAATAAAAGTATTGTATCTGTTAGGTACATTTACAAATTTAGAGATATAATTCACCATATGAGATAGTATTGTAACAACACAACAGGGGTTTTCAACTCATGGTTTATTAACAAAGAATTAACAAGATATTTAACGCAGACAAACTTACAGAACAGTATTAAATAACATTAGCACAATAATATTTTTCTCTGTATTTTTTTTTTCATACCAATTTGTATTTAATTTTACCTAAGTTGTTTTATTTTTAAAAGCCTCTCGGCCAGTTTATGATCTTACTTTGTGATATTCAATGTTATTCTTAAGGGACTTTGTCCCAGAATAAAGTTTTCTTTCTATTCTATTCTATTCTATTCTAATAACGGATGTTTAACAACGATTTACCACATTAATAAACACAACACAAAAAAACATAACCACATATATTACTTTCCCTCTGGTTAATCTCTGTCTCCTAGCAACGAGTAAATACTCCTTGGCGAGTCTAGGTCACTTAGCAACGGGAGTAGTTCTTCTTATTTCGTTACAGTATTTAAAAAATTCAACTAAAAAAACTAGGTGTTAAATCATATAATTCCTATGAGATACAGGACAGGCTATAAAGTTCAAAGTAAAAACCATAAATGTGGCAGATGTGGATATACTCAAAGCCTAAATAAATAAAAAAAACAAAAACAAAACATAAATTGTTTTATTACTGGCACAATTTTTTAACCTTCTTGAATTTAGTAGATAAAAAGTATATGCACACAACAGACCGTATAATATTCAGTCTATGCATTTGTTAAATCTGATACAAGCAATGAAGTAATACTTAACAAACAAAATTTTAACTAAATTCGAGAAAGAAAGAGATGAGAACAATATCACCTCATCTTGCATTGACTGTTAAATTGAAATCTTGACAAGACAAAAATTCTTGAATAATATATAAGTCTCTACTTAGAGAATAAAAAAAATTGAACATCTTGAATGTGAATCTCTCATCTTCTAAATATAGTAAAAATTTGGTAGAACCCTAACTAATCTTAATGACATTATTAAGACTAATTTCATAGGTCTTGGTGCTTCAGAAGTCTGAAATTTAAGTGATAATGAAAAAAGATTTAAATGGGTCAAATTAAAGTCAACTAATCATAACTACCCATATTTCAAATGAATGACAAAACAAAAGAAATAAAAAAAATAAAATAATTATAGCAATAAAAATGTTAAAAAAATACTGAATCAATAGCTGAAATTGAATTATTTCTGAAATCATTTAGAAAAAAAAAATAACCAAACAATTATTTTGACTATTATTGGTAGTTCAAGTTCAAGTACTTGGGATGCCTGGTTAAAACAGACAATAAAATTGAAAGTGAAATAAAAGCTAGAATAGAAGAAGAAAACAGATGCTATTCTTCTCTTCAAAAAATGTTCAACATCAGTTCTTTATCTAAAAGAATGAAAATTCTTATTTACAAGACCATTATAAAAACATTGGTAATGCATGGATGTGAAACATGGCCCTTAACAATAAAAATCAGAAAAGATACTCAAAACCTGGGAAAGGAAAGTGTTGAGAAGAATATGAGACGGAATTTTCGAGAATGGAATTTCGAGGAGAAGAAATAATGAAGATATCATATGTTTGGGGAACCCAACATTGTGACGATGATAAAAAGAGTACTTATAAAGTGAATAGGTCATGTGGAAAGAATGACCGACCAAAGGTTATCAAAGAAGATGCTATATGGGAAACTGGATGGCAGGAGAAAGAGAGGATGTCCACGATGGCTGGATGATGTGGAGGAAGATTGAGGTGGTTGGGGGCTCAAGCATTGAGGGAGAGAGCGCAGCAATGAAGAGATTGGTTGTAGTCCTTGTAGGACTGTAGTGTTGATATAATAAATAACTTATCAGTAGAAAGGATTTAAAAGTAATTGCTTTACTTCACAAATTAAAAACAAAACATTCTAACATAAAAAAAAATTTTATTCTCTCCCTGAGTAGGAAAACCAATACATCATGGATATGTCTATCTACAATATACTACTTCCCCCAATTTACATTTTAGAATTAAAAGGACCAATTCATTTAAATTAATGATTAAATTAAATGGACAATCAATGATTATTCGAAATTAACGAAGTTGAGAGAAAAATAGGGTTTCAAATGTGACTTTTTTCATTCAAATCAATATATCTCCTAAATGGTATGTCCTAGCGACAAACGTTATATAACAAAACATATTCTCCATTAAATTTTTTATACGGAAACAATGGTTAAATTTTTGAATCCGAGAAACACAAAAAAAGCTAAAACATTACAATTTTGAAAATTATAGAACCCCAGTCTAAAGATTTATCCATGTGAACAATACTGAATTAATAGCTGAAATTGAAATATTTCTGAAACCACTAAGGAATAAAGTAAACAAACATTTATTATTAACTATTATAGGTAGAAACCTTTTAAATGTCATTACTTTACTTCACAAACTAAAAACATAAAAAAAAAAATGTATGCTTTTAATAATTTAAACTGAAGGATCTGTTTAATTTTTTTGGTTTTTTATATCTACTAGCTGTACCCGGTGTGAGTTGCTACTCGCTTGGTAAAAAAAAAAAAAAAAAAAAAAAAAAAAAAAAAAATGAGTAATGAGTAAAAAAAAAAATAATGAGTAACTAATGAAACTCTTCCTCCTATCTCTTTCCAGTGACCATTAAAAAATATTTTCCTCAAATAGTGCCCTGAAATACCTCTTTGTTCAGTAAGGTTGTTTTTAAAACTGAGGATTCTTAAGGAATTATAGTGAAATTGCTTCATTAAATTTTAGTTTTTGGGTTATGTAACTTTTCATTAGAATTCAGGCTTCCATACAAGCTCCATTATGTTGGACTATCTGATTTTAATTAACAATAATTTTGAACTTAACTATAACCTGTGTATAAAAATACTAGATATGTGTTATAGTCAACCCTATGCATTTGAATTTTCTTTGATGAAACGTTCTTTCTGCTAATAAAGAAAAAATAGAATTTTCTTCATTTTATTATGTCCTTTTAAAACTTATGTACTACATCCCTTCCTAGTAGTGGCTATGTTTGACCTTTCGTCTCTTAAGTGACCATTCCTAGTTAATAAAGTTAGTTATATTCTGTACTTCGCGGATGGCTACTGCTGTTAAAGAAAACAGGAAATATCGAAAGAAGATAATTTTAAAAAAATACATTCCGATTTCTATTAATTCATTACTTTTTTAGTTGGGATGATTACCATATTGTATGCTTACTTAGAAAAATCAAAGAGAAATGCGGCTATAAATTAAACTCTGATAAATAGTTGTTTAAATTCTTTTTCAACTATTATTTCATGAAGTTTTCTAAACTATACGTAACTACAAAGTTTGTGAATGAGTGCATCGAGTGATTGCTTTTTAAATATATATTTTACTTTTTTGTTAGACCGCATTGTATTAGTATTTAGAATATTTTTAGAGTTATAGTTTTTCATTAATTAATACTTGATTTTAAATTCTTAAAAACATTTGTTTAAAGATTATTTTGCCACATGACCACAAGTCTTGGCTATGACCATAACTGGTACAACATGCCCAAAACTGGTATTTTTTAGCTTTTTTTAAAAAAATGTAAACATTTATTTGACAGGAAGCTTTAGTGTATTTGTCAATTCTACATTCAATAGAATAAACTTTTGAGAATCTAAGTATAACCAAAGATGCCATATAACAAACCGTATCAACAAAATTCCCAATTAAATTGACAAGTTCCCTTCACTAAGACCATAACTAGTGATTTACCCTATTGTTTGATTTATTTTGTGTAATTTTTTTATTATTATTATTTTTTATATGAATTGAAAAAAAATTTCAAAAGAATTAAATTTTTTACTTTTATTCATTTTACTGATGTGCTCATGGATATGCAATATTTCTCGTTTTTCCATCTTTTGCATATACAAATAAATCAGATGGTCTTCCTACGCGTGATCAGGCCACATATAACTGTCCATGAGAGAAGCATGGATTTCCCAAATTTAGTCCGCAAACTTATAGTGACTGCCCCTGTGCCTTGTTGATGGTCATTGCAAAGGCGAGTCCTACTGGAAATTGAGCATATCCCCCTGAATATGTGGAAAAAAATGCCCCCTCACATAAAGCTATATCTTTTACCATTTCAAAGCCTATAAAGGACACACATACATTGATTTTATATAGATAATGTGGTCTCTAGTTCTTTCACATTAAAAAAAAAAAGGAATGAGTCAGATGTTAGAAATACACTGATTTGTTGAAGTGATTTTTATTTATTCACGAATTTTACATTTTGGTCCATTACTTGTCACCTATGCATCTAAGCAATATACCAATAGTCCTATAATCTTCCCCTGAATATGTGGAAACAAATGCCACCTCACATAGATCGTTATCTCTTACCGTTTCGTGCCTATAAAGGACACACACAGATACATTGATTTATATATATATATATATATATATATATATATATATATATATATATATATATATATAGAGAGAGAGAGAGAGAGAGATGAAAAAATATGAATATGTCTTTTTGAATTAAAAATATAGTGTCAGTGTTGACTTATCATTCTAAATATGACACAAGGGCTCAGTTAATTGAAATTGAGAACAAAGAATAATCAATTCAGAAGGAACTTTTATTGGACTTCAATACAATTCAAAGTTGTGCTTTTATTGACTGGGGCTGATTAAGAATATGTTATTTTTTAAACTTTTGTTTATTTTAATAAATAATATATACTAAAACAGCGAGCTCCCATCTTTCCTAGACCAATTTATGTATAGGGCATATGACTGTGCACATCTTAGTTTTTAGAGATTTTGAAATTGTTTTTAATCCATCAAGATGATTTCAATTTTGTTTTTATGATGGACGGCTAAACGAATCCTAATACCGTCCATCATACTGGGATTCGTTTAGCGACAGGAGCGTTTCGAACAAGTCCTATTCTTAGTTTGTGTTGTGAAGCAGGAATACCACCCTTGTCATTCAGAAGGAAAAAGTTAGCAATTAACTATATCTCCAAACTTCTACCTTATCCCGAACACCCAGCACACAAATACATTTTTAAACCCAGATTCACCAAAGCATTTGGAAAAATGTCGAACTCAACACTCCCTTTATCAGAAAGAGAAAATATGGCCATTAAATTCCTCAAAGAATTACCTGTGCACAAACAAGAAGTTCATACCCCTCCATGGACAATCAAATCGCCCAAAACACTGCTTCATTTAACCCGACTTTCCAAAAATAATACTTCTCCTTGTGAATACAAATCCGAATTTTCCCGTCTACTTAAAAATATACCAGAACCTTTCGTAATCTATACTGACGGATCTAAATCTGACGATTCAACTGCATCTTCCTTTGTTACCCACAACTCCACTCATAAAATAAAATTACACAAATTATGCAATATATATACAGCAGAACTTAATGCAATAGCATCAGCACTTCACTACTCCATATCAATAAAACAAAACAACATCGCAATAGTAACAGATTCGCTAAGTTCACTAAAAGGTTTAAATAACATGTATCCCAAACATCCAGTCATCTTAAAAATCCACTACTTCCTCAGTATACTGCAAAATTTGGGAAAGTCGGTCGACTTTATCTGGGTACCAAGTCACATTGGAATTATTGGCAACGAACTTGCAGACACAGCAGCGAAGCAAGCACTTACACTCCCAGGTCGTGGCATTGCTATTCTAACACCTCAGGAAATGAGCCATCCCCTCCAAATTAAAATAATTGAAAATTGGCAATGCACGTGGAACGAAAGCCCACCAAGCTGAAAACAATAAAAAAGTCAGTAAATCCTTGGGTCACATCAAGTCGTCTAAATCGCAGAGAGGAGGTTGTCATGACCAGATTGAGAATAGGCCATACAAAGTTAACACATTTACATATCATTATGAAACAACCACCACCTAAATGTCAGCATTGCAATAGCTCTTTAACAGTTAAGCACATATTTCAGGAATGTTTCTTTTATCTACCAAAACTAACTAAATTAGGGCTTACAACAATTATCTCGGACGTTCTTGGCAATGACGAATCTAAAGTTAAATCAGTCTTAAATTTCCTAAAGGAAAATGAACTACTGAACAAATTTTAATTGATTTTCATAATTATTATTAAATTTCTATTTTTATTTATTTCCTATTTACTTTTATTTTATTTCCTTCTTTATTTCTTTTCGGAAATTTATTTAATTTCTTAGGGTTCGGATAGGGGCTGGGGGGAGGGGGGCGCTTCCTGGGGTCGGGGCGGATCGGTCCCGCTTGGTGGGAAATGCGACATGGCTGCTTGGGCTAGTTATGCTCCGAACCTTGTGAGGATTTGGACTTTTCCATGTAGAAATGTAAATGGTTTTTATCCACATCCTACTTATAAGCTTCGTATATAATTTAAATAGAAGAAAATATATGATTCATATAAATAAGCAAGCCGTGGCGCATTTCCTGCTCGGCGGGTGCGGCTCGTCTCTCCTTGGGGGTGCGCCTCTGTTCGTGGCACCCTTCCTGACCCTAATCTTCTGTGAAAATATACCTATATATATAACTACACAGGCATTGATGACCCTAGGGTTTTATGCCTATAAACCCCAACAAACAAACAAACAAACAATTTTGTTTTTTTCAAATGGGAAACTTATTTTCTATATTTTATGTGAAAGTAGATTTTTTTTTCCCCCCTTGAATTTAATCGGGATCTGTCAAATTTCATTGGGAACTTTTAGCGTTTTTAATTTTCAAATGAGAAAATGTGAAATCCATAATTATTTTACAGGTGTATCCACCATTTAGCAAAAAGGATTATAAATTTTTTTTGTCCTTCAAAAATGTAAAATTAATGTGATAATTTAATCAGTACATTCTTTTACAATCTTTAATAAATCTGGACAGAAAAAAAAAAAAAATAAAATAATAGATGATTCTCAATCCATGGGAAAATCATGTTTTTCTGTCAAAGAAATCATGAATTCCCCCACCTGTAATACAAGAATAGCCCATAATCTGACTGATTTTACATTTTCCTATTTAAAAAATATTATCTCTCAAAATTTGTTACTGTTAGACGAATTGCTCATGAGTATACCAATACAAGGAACTTTTAATTTAGAACCATAAAATTATGGAAGAATTAAAGAGCTAGAAGGAGAACATGATTTTCAGGTCAAGCAAAACAAACAATTTTGTGGAAAAATTCAGGAATCTTAGATTTGGTTGGTTGGAGATTTAGTGACAAAGAAAAGTCTAATTATTACAGAAATTTATTTATTTATTTATTTATCCAACGCCCGTCTGTGGCAGTTTAGCCATCTGACGACGAGCCTCCCAATATCAATTTATAATATCTTCTTCTGGGTAAGGGTTCTGGGGGGGTGGGGGTGAGAGCATTGCAAACCCTCAGGTGATCTCCGTCCGTGCATCCGAGGTTACATAACGGGCAAACAACACTGTCAGCAAGACCAATGCGGTGCAGGTGGGCTTGCAAGTAATCGTGTCCAGTGATTAGTCGAAATCATGCAACGGCTTCAGCTCTCTCGATGTTTCCTGGGACCGGCCCTACTGTGGCAAGTCCCTCCCATTTTTTGCCAATGCTTGATGTCATCAGGGTTATTATTACAGAAAAAACCCTGCACTAATTTGGATAGCCTAGTATGTTTTAAAGAAAACTGTAAGAGCCATTGTAAACGATGCTTTTTGAGTAATGGCTTTCTTAAAATTTACTGATATTTTATAAATGGTATCATCATCTACTTGTTGCCTCACATAATAATTAGAGTCACCTCACAATTTTGGAAAACAATTCATACATTTTTGAGATTTCTTTCAAAATGGTCGTCACATGGCCAGAAAATTTTGTTGGCATTCTATTTTCTATTTTTAATGTGAAAATAGATTTTTTAAAATTAAAAATGATACTGAATGCAGCAAATCCATTAACAAATGTTAAAAGATAATATTTTTTAAATTGTAAAATGTGAACTCAGTATTTTAAATTACAGGCTATTCTTTTACAGGTGGGGGAATACACGATTTTGTTGATAGAAATACACGATTTTCCCTAGATTGAGAATCGGCTATTAAATTTTTTATTAAAGTTCTTCTAGATTTATAGAAGATTATCAAAGAATGTGCTGATTATAGAGGAAATAAGAAAAATTATATTCCTCTTTGCAAAATAGTAGATACATCTGTACAAGAATTATGGATTTCACATTTTCTCATTTAAAAATTACTATTTCTAAAAGTTCCCACCCAAATGAGATGGATACCAATTAAATTCAAGGGAAAAAAATCTACTTTCACAAAAAAATAAAAAATAAGTTTTCCTATTTGAAAACAAAAAACACACAATTGATTGATTAAAAACAGTATCCAAAATATTAAACTAGGGAAAAAATTAATGTTTACAATTTAAACTTTTTCAAATTGTAATTTTGCTATAATGATTATAATAACTAAGGTTTGCACTGTTGGTTGCCCTATATATAAATTGGACTAGGAAAGACGGGAGCTTGCTGTTTTAGTATCTGTTATTTATTAAAATAAACAAAAGTTAAAAAATAATATATTGTTAATCAACCCATGTTAAGAGAATTTTAATTTGAGTTTTTATTAAAGTTCAATAAAAGTTGATATTCAAGCACCTAAAGTTCTTGCAAAAAATTAAAAAAAAAAACTAACTAATTAAACTAAAATTAAATGTTTACTAATAATTCTTTGTTAATTACTTAATATAATTAGCAAATGAAATGAATAAATCTAGTCTTAACAAACCTTGTTACAGCTTGATCTATGATTGGTTACGAACAAGATAATGTTTGACTTATAGAGAGAGGCCTCTGATGTCTTTGTTTTTAATTTTTTTTTTAAATCTTTCATTGATATTTACAGCTGTATACATTTTATACAAGTAAATTTTAGAAAAATTATTAAAATGGCATGTCAATAACATGTAAAGAACTACTCACTAATAGCAATTCAATTTCTACATTAGGTCTGTTAGCCATCATCTTTCAGACGCCTTGGAGGATTATTGGGAAATGGGTGTGAGGCAAGTTGGGAAACTTCTGGTTTCGAGTGAGTATGGAATTTAATATGTAGGAATAGGTATGGACCAAGTCAACAATATGTGGAACATTAGCACCTTTATGGATAATTTTGTTTGTCACATAATAAGAATCATTGAGGAATTTACAAAGGAGTTTGTATTTTAAGGATATGATACGAGAAGAATTTAAAGGTTTAGTACACCTCAACTCCGTAAGTCCAAATGGGTGTAATTACTGTCATGTAAATAAGTATTTTGTAATTTATTGGTAGCTTGTAATAGTAACTGTTTCAGTTTCATTTTCAACAGTCATTTGTCAAGGTCAAGAGTTGTGCCACTGTTACAGACTTGTCAATGGTAATTTGTCACTGACACAATGGTGCCCCAATAGCAGGTGGAGTAGTGCCACATTTATTTTATCTATATCTTTTTATTTAATTTGAATATAGCAGTAGTTAGGAGGTAAGCATACTAAAAGTCACCGCCCCTGGGGGGTGAGCTAAGGGTGTGGGGGGGGGGGAGGGATATACTTCAGAGAAGTTTACTTTTTTTTGGTTTTTCGGTTACATCTCTAAATTGGTGGAGTCTGGAAAAATATGTTTCAAATAAAAATTAAAGCTAATGTAAATTCTTATAAAATTAAGTATTTATATATCTGTCGAAATTACAACGGTTTTCGAGATATACGTTATTAAAAATGGATAATTAGAAACTTCTAAATTTTTAATTGTTAATAATTTTTATTCGGCAGAAATAATTTTATTGTTTTCATCTGGTTGGATTTTAATTTCTAACCACAAAAGTATATCACCTTGTGGCAAACCTCGTTTCTGCCACTCAACATTGTACATTTAAATTTTTATTACTGTAAATTTTATTATTGCTAAACCCTCCTAAACTATGAAGGTGATGTAGTTAACATTTGTTACAGATGGTTTCAATGGTTTTACCATTGTAAACAGTAAACTATATTGCGGAATGGTGCAAACCGGTTGATTTTCAAACTTCACTGGGACCCACATGTCGCAGCATATATTTAAATACTTTTTAATAATTGAATTGAATATAAGTAGTTTTTGTTATCAATGCCTATATAAAAAAGTATGGTAAATGTTCGGAGGTATAACAAACTAAACAACACAATCCAAGTTGAAACTGTAAAGGTGTTTGTTTACATGTAATGTTATAGGAAAGAACTATCGATAAATGTAAACATGAAGTGAAGCGTAAGGATCGAACTGGTGGGTGTAGCGCGGGTCAAGCCAGTTTGGTTGTGTCGCCGATTCGAACAATTACCAAAAGTATTTTTGTAACCTCTTATGTAGAATGATGCTCGCCACCTGTCAGTAAAATTTTAAACTTCACTATTATCCACATATTATCGCTTTCTTAATACCAAATCAATTGAAACTCTGTATATTTTATTATTGCCAAACCTTTCTGGAACGATAAAGCTGATGTACAGAGTTAACTTTTGGTATAAACATATGCATATTCCATGCACTCTATAGTGTGTTTATTGACTGGACTACTACTTTCCATAATTCATTTACAACAAATGGCCGGCCGTAACGAGGGTATGAAGACTTAGAAGTGTTAAAAATCATTGTGGATTGCTCCATTTGCTATTCTAATGCGCGGTTATAAGCCTGATAGGCAATAAGGCGAGCTTGGGTGTGCCCATAAACAGGAATAACTGATGAAAGAGGCCGCTGAAGAACCCTGGCGGGAGATACGGCAACTGCCGCGTTAGCATGGTCGTTTCTCCAGGCGATCCTGTCTTAATATTTGAGGAGAGGGCTTGAAGCACGTCCTAGGCCCAGGACGGAGATACTGCACGGTTGGCGAGTATCGTTATATCGAGGGTAAGTACAAGATGGCATCTTAGAGAAAGAGCAACGGATAAATAAATCAGGAAAAGAAAACGAATTACAAACAGTTCTTCTCTCGTATCTTTCTTAAAATAATAAATGATTCGGGGAGAACTGAGTGTAACTATGTAACTAATAGTCGGTTTTAAAATTTCATTTTCCTCGAAGAGGGTGAAAAAAATTATATTTTTTGATTTTGGTGAATAAGCGCTTTTAAGTGTTTTTGAGGGTGCTGAATTAGAATCTGACGTCAATTTTCGTGTAAAAAAAATCTATAGAGGTAGTCTTCTTGAAAAAACTAATCATTTTTTTTAGAATTTAATTAACCTAAACCAAAATCTATGGAGCGACTAAATTTTTCCTTAAATCCGCAATCAAAACTAAAAATCTTGGTGCAAGAATTATGCCGATATCATTTTTTAAACTCGAAATAAAAAATAAATTAATTTAATGCTATTTTATTTTATTTTTTCGGCTTATAGGGCCCATTGGTCGGAACGGCAAAATACGTCTCAAATATCTGTTGACCAGGAACCTCCAAAAAAATTGCCAACAAGATCCGTGAGAGACTGAGTGTGTCCTCCCCTTGTTAGTTAACATTTCCTCTACTTCTTTGCATGGAATGGTGGAAGAATTAGAAACGTCTCATCATCTTTTTCATCACTAGCTTCATTTTGAGCACTCAGCACTTGTTCTAAAATTTCATGTCTTACATCCGTGCTATCCATGTTTAACTAGCTGCTTACCTCTAGCTTATTTTTTTCTCATTTTATAATCTTGAGCAGAAGTTGCTGAGCCAGATGCTTATGTTTTTGTAGGAAGAGCTTTCCACTCACAGAACACATAAAGGACTCCTTTACGTATTCTGTGTTTCCACTACTAACTGATTCCGGGAATTCGTCAACTGCACTCATACTTTCTTTCATCTTACTACAATTAATGGAAGTATCGACTCCGGGCTTGTTCTGTTTGTTTTTTTCTATGAAATGATTTACAAAATGTATAAAATTAGGAAAACCAAATGAGGCGGTTTAAAGATAAAATAAGTAGCATGGGGGAGAAATGAATTACATACGTATTTAATTTTGTTATTTATAGTTGCCATTAAAAAAAAACACCTGACGAATTATGGAATGACGAAATAACGAGTTTCCACTGTATGTAATTAACTCTTAATTATTTACTAAATTTGTTTACTTTGTTCTTTTATACAAATATATTACGTTATGTATGTATTCAGTATTGTAAATGTTATCAAATTTATTTTCTGTTAATATCGTGGACTCTCTTTAATTCCGGTAATGGATTAAAAGAACGAAAGAGTTCCTATTCCTGGAATAAATGAAAAACTGTAAAGATGAATCTAAAATAAAAATTATGTTCAATAAAGGTCATGTTTTCATTTCAATCGATCTATTTTTAAGCGTAGAAATGCAAATGAATAAAATGACGGACTTCAAAATCAGCTGATTAGTCGGCCATTTAATTTATTTATATTTGCATAAAGAACACAATCTTTCACAAATTATGTCAACAAGCTATTGTTATACGCAGATTCCTCATACATATATGTATATGCAAATATACCTAATTACTAGCTATATTTGTACTGTTGACAGTACTGACTGATACAGGCCATGGAAACCTAATAATTAATTACTCCCCCAAACGGTTAATGTTAGACTTCAGCGCTATCTACCTTTAATTAACTGAAATACCCCGCCCCTATAGCTCCTTGATCATATGATGACATATACTAATATACTGATACATTCATTATGATTAGGCTAGTTAATATAGTATGTATAAGCGTCATGTCTACCAACATAACACAGTTTGTTAAATTCAGTTTACTCTCCATCTAGGTTAATAATTTAATATTAAATCATTCATTAATTCCTTTCCCCCACATTTATGAGAATAATTATAAATTAGCTTGTTGTTAATGGTTATAAATAACACTACTTGTCAAAATTAAATGAATGGCATAATATATGGCATAATAAAATCCTTGTCAATTGCGACAAATTACAACAGAATTACTTTTACTCTTCGACGTGAAACATGCCCACCAGTTTTCCTTGACAACACACCCATCCCTCAGACAGACACTGTACACTGCCTTGGTCTGACGTTTGACCGAAGAATGACATGCACATATCAAGAAAAAAAAAATAAATGCTAAGCCAAAGACTCTTTTTTTTACGTTCAACTCTGCAACTTAAAAAAAAATTAACACTGATACTGAAACCTACTTGGATATAAACTTAACAGATATACGGAATAACTAAAAAAACACAAATTAACAAACTCCAAATCTTCCTGGCAAAAATATTCAGGACAATCACAAAAGCACCCTGGTACGTAAGCAACATAACTTTACATACCTACGCATGCCAACAGTTAACGAACAAATACGAACCTGCTACAAACGATACCACGAAAAATTACATGCACATCCTAATACAATTATAAACAACATGGCCGCAATACATATCCAGAGAATGATAAAAGGAAACTGGATGAGGGATCTCCTAAAGTGCCTCTAATAACTATAAAACCACTTTGTTTTATGCTTTAATTTAAAAATTCAGTAGAAACTAAAAATTTAGCAAATCTGTTAGTTAGGTTGATTGAATAAAAGACATAATATAACTAAAAATAATTTTTATTTTAACAAATTTTACCAGAAACTTAAATCTAAAAAAAATAATACTGCCTTCTTCTTTGTCTTCCTCACAATGCCATTTCTAGCGTCAAGGAGCCTCTATCCAGCGCAGCCACTCTTCCCGGTGTCTTCTTAACCGCTTCATTTGGTTGAAGGATTTGCCTCTTCTAACTCCAATCCTCTGTATAAAATCCTGATACGAAACTCTGGGACGCCCTCGAGGTCTCTTCTCGGTGGGTTGAGCCTCTAATACCTTTATAGGGTCCATGTCCTCGTTCATGCGGCAGACATGTCCAAACCACTTTAGTTGCCTGTTTTCCAAAGTGGTTTTGAGTTCGGACACTTCCAGCTGCTCTCTTATAGTTTCGTTTCTAATGCGATCTCTCCTAGTTTTCCCCACCGATCTACGTAGGAACCTCTTTTCCGCTGCTGTTATGCGACTGTAATGTTTGTCCCACATGGTCCAGCTTTCTCCGCCGTATATGAGAATAGGCAGGTATACTGACTTATAGATGTGCATCTTTGTCTTTTTATCCACTTCACGGCAGCTGAGGATACTGCTAGTGATCTGGTAGTATGCTTGATTTGCCTTCGATATTCTGTTTGAAATCTCCGCATCTATCTTACCAGAGTCAGTAATTACGGTACCTAAGTAGGTGTAATCCTTCACCACTCCAAGAACCTCTCCGCTGCAAACCAATTGGACATCTTCCTGTTCCTCTCTCGCCATAACCAGCACTTTACTCTTGGAGGCATTTATTCGCATACCTTTCCTCAGCAGCTCTTCTTCCCATTCTACCAGTGCTTGCTGTAGTTTCTCCTTAGAATCGGAGATGAGGACAATGTCATCGGCATATAAAAAGCTTTGTACGAGGACTGTTCTCATATTCCAGTATCCAATTTTAGTCCAGGCAGTCCGACGCTTGCAGATTTTATGGATCTCGTCCATAAAGTTTATAAACAGGAGGGGGCTTAAACTATCTCCCTGTCTAACTCCTCTTGCAATTGGGAAAGGTTCTGATTCTGTGCCATTCATCCTCATCACTCCAGTGGCTTCGAAGGTTGATTTCACTGCCTCAATCACATCTCTTGGCACACCCTTTGCAACCAAAGCATTCCTAATTTCTTTTCTTGGAACCGAGTCAAAAGCTGCCCTAAGATCGAGAAATGCAAGGTACATGTTTTTGTCTCTGTCCCGGGCCTTTTCAGCGATGATCCTGAGAACAAAGATATGATCCTCGGTCTGCCGGCCAGGACGGAAACCAGCTTGTTCACCTTCTAGCTGCCCCTCCACAATCCGCCGGAGCCTCTTTTCTAAGATAGAGGTGTATAATTTATAGACCACAGAAAGCAGACTGATGGGTCTATAATTATTACAATCCGTGGTATTGCCTTTTTTATAGATTGGAAGGATTATGCTATATTCCCAGTCCTTGGGAATTTTTTTTCCTATCATATACTTCCTGAAATAGCTTTTGAAGGGCTATAATACTGTCACATAACTATAAAACCAAGTTAAGAAAAATCATTTTATGTTATTTTTTATAATGTTAATGTTATTTTTAATAATCTGTGACAACTCCTTTCTTTTCAACAACCTGAAAAAGTCTTCGTCCCATACTCATACTAAATTTTTTATAACTTCCTTCGGTATTTCGTCCCACGATTTGTTGATGGCATTTTTTAGTTCCATCACGTTTTCATAGTGTTAGTTTTCGGCGTAAATCTTTCTCACAATGATACCAGATAGGTTTTCCATAGGGTTCAGATCAGGAGAACAAGCTGGCCAAGAAGGTAAAGGAATGTTGTGAGACGAGAGCCATGCTTTGGTTGCTCGGCTTGTGTCATTTGCGGCATTATCTTGCTGAAAAGTACATTGCTTGTGAATGTTGTCTTCGAGGAACGAACAATCGATTTACAAGAACATTTATGTACTCTTTACTGTTCATTTTAAACGCTAACATTAACATTTTGGTTGAACATAATGCCCCCAAACCATCACACTCCGAAATTTCTCTTAAAACACATTAAAGGGTCTTTTCTCAGATCTCTCCAATAATACCAATTACCGTCCGGACCATCTAAATTAAATTTTTTTTCATCTGAAAAAATCACTGAGTAACAATCAGTCGAAATATTTTCGCGTCCAAACTCCAGCCTTGCTGCGATGTGGTGAGGCAAAAGTTTAGGTGCTTTTTTCATTTTTTGGCATTTACTAACTTCACAGCTTTTTAGGACCCGATACACTGTAGCTCTCGGAACATTCAATTTGGAGATGCTAGCATTGTTAATGATTCTTCGTTCACAATGTACTGAAAGCTTCTTCTTAGGACCACCTTTTGTATTTTTACCACAATTTTGCCTGTTCGCTAAAAAGTTCCTCACCAAATTATGGGACCTCCGCAGTCTTCTAGCGAATTCTCGAAGACATAAATTTTCTTCGACGAAAGCTAAAATTTTTCCCTTTTCTTCTTCGGAAAGCCCTTTACCCCCCACGAGGCATCTTGGTTGGAAAACAAAGACAGACTAAAGCAGGGCGTCCAGTTATCACAATAAGAGGATTTTGTTTGTTTTTTTTTCTCGTTTATTGATATTTACAACTGTACAAAAACATATACATTAAGTAAAAATGTTGATAGTGAATACAATGGCATGTAAATAACTTGTGAAGACCTACTCAGTAGTAGCACTTCAATAAAAATCTACACTAGAAGGTCTCTTGGCCATCTTCGTTTCAGACGCCTCGGAGGATTATGAGGAAAGGAGTGGGAAGCAAGTTTAGAAACTAACGGATTTGAGTGATTAGGAAGCTTACTATGAAAGGGTAGGTATCTGGTGTGGGCTAAATCAGCAACATATGGAACATTATGATCTTTATGGATAAGTTTATTGGTGACAAAGTAAGGAGCATTGAGCTATGGTTTTTGATGGTGAATTGATATGAATGTAATTTTTCTTATATAATTAGCAGAAAAAAATTGGTTGTTTTAGTTGGGCAAGCGTAATAAGGGCCCCTGTTGACCAGTATTTTTAAAAATTGGTTTTTCTCCTGTACTTACTCCGTTTTGCAGTAGTTTGGGGACTTACTCCGTTTTGCAACAGTTTGAGACGAACTCCTTTTAGATAATGAAATAAATACATGTCCTGAGTTGATTTATAGAATTAAAATGATGAATTAAAAAAATTATTTTAAGTTCAAAAATGTTTCTTATTAGCTTGGTGAACAATAAAAACGGATAGTAAAGTAATAAACGATATATGTACATATATGGACTAGTCTATGTAATCACAATACACATTTTCCTAAACAAATTATTATTCTTCCTCATCTTACTTCTAGACAGACTTTTAGTAAAACTTCTTTGAAAATGGTTAAAAACAATTTATCATTAGAAAATATTTGTATACATAAATGCGGATATTTTTTAGAGTATTGAGGAACAAAAACAATAAAGAAATAATTAATTGTTATAATTATAATTAATTAATTAAATAATTAATTAAATTATTTATAATTAATCAATTTAATTAATTTAATTAATTAAATTAAATTAATTTAACTAATAATTAATTTTAAAAAAAACAATAAAGTATTGAAATATTATTGACTGTGTTTTTTAGTAGGGAACTTAAAAATTCAAAACAAATAGCTATCTAAAAACTTTTTTGTAATGTTTAAAAACATTTATTAGTTTATTTTAACAAACAAAAAAAATGAAATATAATTTAAAAAATTGACTATTCAATAGTAATTACTATCACAATAACAGGTTACTTTTCAAAACAGCTAATAGTGTTTGTTCCACCTCGTTTATGCCTCCTAAATCTGACGAATAACATGGCAGCCATATTGTGAGATACTCTCTTTTGGTACTGTGATAGATATGGTTTTACTTCCTTTTGTAACAATACGTGATTTTTAATTGTGAATTTGAACAGCTTTTTCTTCGTTTTTAAACCTAAAACCTTGTCAGACTTCTGCCTGGCAATGAGCTGGATCGAACGGTATATAAAATTTCGATTTTCGGTGGATTTGCTACGTTTTGCAATTTAGCACCCCATATAACAATAAATGTTCTCCATTAAATTTGGTTTTAGGAAACTTTTCGTCAAATTTTTCTATCCGAGCAATATCAACAGTGCTAGACCGAGTCAAAATGTTTCATTTATAAAAAAACATTGCACGCGAGGTCGCCATGATGACTTATGTTACACAAGAAAACTATTACTATCGGCCAAAAGACATATCCCATGTTTTCCTGATAACTCAATATAAGACGAAATTGTAATTAAAACAACAAAAACAAATGAAGTTTTAATTAGTTCCTCTTGTCTTCTCGATGTGCTATATATTTGTACAGTATTATATGAAAATCCAAACAAAAGGTTCATATTTCGGTTGAAGGAATCTTGAGTCCTTGAATGAGTTAGAAGCAGAAAACTTTAAATCCAACATCCAAAGCCCACATGCACAACTTGAGAACTTCACTTCTTATAAGATTGTTAATCACATTTTTGTAAAAGATGTGGCTTGAAGATGAAAGACGAGGTTAGAAAACTTAACATTGTAAAGTTTTAGAGTTGATTAAGAAGAAAGGAAAGTTGGCATACTGATGGGTTTCATAATTACTTCATCCCTCTTTCCCCTTCGCCCCTCGCCTTTCCTTTCTTACCTCACTTGCTATAAATTATTCCAACAATCCAATATGAAGAATTATTACTTCTTTCCCTATTTAAAAACATTATTCTTTTATTTTAAAATTGTTAAAATTATTGTTTAATTAATAGAGTACAAGGTGTAAATATAGACACCCTCTTTTATTTTTGAAATGAAATGAAAATAAATTTTATTCTGGGGCCATTGCTTCACACATCAATTAAATTTTTTAATTTGTAATGCCAACGTTTCAACTTGCATTGCAAGCCTTCATCAGGGTTTCAGAGGGATGTAAACAGATTTACAGGTTTAACAGGATAAACAGGTTTAAATCCGTCTGAAACCCTGATGAAGGCTTGCAATGCAAGTTGAAACGTTGGTATTACAAATTAAAAACCTTATTTTTTGATTGCTGTGTATCTTTATGACTGCATACCCTAACTATCTACTTCTCACAATATAAAATAAAATAAAATTTAGCGGAAACAATGGTCATCGATGGACACTCCCATCACAAGAGGCTCATTTAGATCACAGTAATTAGACTCATTTGGACAGACGGAGTTGAGCTTTGGGGTTCCACTAAGCCATCCAATTCGTCTAATATTCAATCCTTACAATAAAAAATCCTCAATGCTCCTTACTTTGTCATAAACAAACATTTATACTTTAATATACCATATTTTTTATTTAGCCTTAACCAGCCACTCATCCTTTCATAGCAAACTCCATAACCTTTCAAATCCAATAGTATCACAACTTGTTTCACATTCTATTCTAGATAACCCTCCAAGCCGCCTGAAAAGAAGGTGGCCTCAGGACCTTCTAATATAGTTCTATATTATATTGAACTATTTTAAATATAATTTTTCTTTACAAGTACTTGATATAGCATTTTTAGGATTATAATAATATTTACTATATGTACCTTATATTATATTGTGTACAGTTCTAAATTTCAATAAATAAATAAATAAAAGTAATAATGAAGAGTTTATTTTAATTGTATAATAATTTTACAAAATGTTATCGGTTTGGTACTCACTAGGTTCCTTGGTATGTAACGTGGGGTCGCAAATTGCGGCGTTCCACGATTTCTGTAACTGTCGGGATGACAGCGACTGAATTATCTCTTTCATTTCTTCCTGAAAAATAATTTCGAACAATTTATTCTTTAAATAATAAATATTTATAATTTTAATTTATTGATAATCTATTAAACTCAATCGATAGCAAAAAAAGCTCATTGAGATTTCACGTTTCACGGCGTTAAGTTCCAAAAAAAAAAAAAAAAAAAAAAAAATATATATATATATATATATATATATATATATATATATATATACAGAGTGTCCAAAAAGAGTATCGGGTATTTGTTACTTCGAATATGTACATATTCGAATACAATGGCATGTATATAACTTGTGAAGACCTACTCAGTAGTAGCACTTCAATAAAAATCTACACTAGAAGGTCTCTTGGCCATCTTCGTTTCAGACGCCTCGGAGGATTATGAGGAAAGGAGTGGGAAGCAAGTTTAGAAACTAACGGATTTGAGTGATTATGAAGCTTACTATGAAAGGGTAGGTATCTGGTGTGGGCTAAATCAGCAACATATGGAACATTATGATCTTTATGGATAAGTTTATTGGTGACAAAGTAAGGAGCATTGAGCATTTTACGAAGGATTTTGGATTGTAAGGAATAAATATGAGATGAATTGGATGGTTTAGTGGAGCCCCAAAACTCAACTCCGTACGTCCAAATAGGTCTAATCACAGTCATGTATATGAGTCTTTTGTAATTATTTGGGAGCTTTAAACGTTTGTCTAGTAAATGTTGAAGTAGTCTGAAAAGACGGGCAGTTTCTTGTCGTTTTAGTCTTGTATGTGGATTCCAAGTTAGTCTTTTGTCCAAGTGGAGTCCTAGGTAGCGTATCTGTTCAACAGGGATTATTGGAATATCATTAAAGGATACTGTTGGACAGGAAGTCGTAGGTTTATGACATACTATAGGAAATTTAATTTTGATCTGTATTATATTTTTCTAGAGTCCACTGTTTTCGAGATATAATCAAAAAATCTAAAAAATGAGACCTCCATTCAACGTTAGCTCACCCCCCGGGGGCGGGGACTTTTAGTATTTTTACCTTTTAACTACTCCTAACAAAGTTCTCAGGTAAAAAATGATCGGATATTCCATGGACTCTACACCCCTCATTTCACCACTCATTGACTGGACTATTAGATCCATTCATATCCAATCCTTAAAAACCAATAAACCCAGCTATACTCATGAACAAACCTTACTTTTTCTTGAGGACAAAGTAAAAATTATTAATAAGAAAAAAAAAAAAAAAAAAAAAAAAGGTGAAAATCCTAATGCCCTTGCCGGCGAATTTAAATCGAAAAATCGACCAAATATAGAATTTGAAAAAAAAAAAAATGTTAACGCAATTATTAATTTCACTTCAGGTCTGGATAGAGTGGCTGGATCAAGTCGCCAAAAAGTGAAGAAGGAACCAAAACATATTGAACTTGATGAAGCCGTTTATGTATGATTGCTGGAAAAACTAAGTTTGGGAGAGCACTTTTAGTGTTTAATAGTTGCTTCGATTATCCAAATAATTTCAGTATCCGGACTAGGCCTGGCATTGATCAGTCCGGACGCTCTACTGTATGTGTCTTTTTGTCGTGTCCATAAATTTGGCATGCGTCCAAGAATTGCAGCATTTGTAAAGAATGGAAGCTAGTAGGTTTCCTAAGATGATGCTGGATGGGCACCCGGTTAGAAAGAGATGGAGAGGAAGGCCTCGACTTCATTGGCCTGAAGATGTAGAGGACGATTTCGGATTCTGTGTGTGAGCGGATGGAGAAGGGCAGCTGAGGATAGGTCTGAATGGTGAGGATTGCAGAGGGAGGTGCCATAAAATGACGATGAAGTCCAAGAATATTGGATATGAATAGGGCTGTGAAATATATGCATTTGCATATTTCTCCTAACTAAAACATCTAATATTATAAAAAAAAAAACATATATATTTTGAGGGGTTTGGAATAAATTTGAGCTATTTTTAATTTGCATATTTTGCCATAAATGCATATTTTTTACATATTTTGAACTAGACTTGCATATTTAATAAATAAAATATATATATATATATATATAAAGGTCCTTGTAGGTACCAATGTGTAATGGAATGATGGAAGGGAGGTGGGTGAGATGAAAAGTAAAGTCATAATATTTCACTTATTTGAGCGAAGTATAAACGATAAATTAATCGGATTAAACAATTCTAAGAGAAGCAAGTACGATCGAAAGTTCGCTGAAACCGAAGAATCAGCACTTCGACAAACACAAACACATTGATGGCGAAAAAAAAAAAAAAAAAGGATGGGAGGAGTTCTTACAGCTATTTATATATATATAAACACCGAAAAATAGCTGTAAGAACTCCTCCCATCCTTTTTTTTTTTTTTTTTCGCCATCAATGTGTTTGTGTTTGTCGAAGTGCTGATTCTTCGGTTTCAGCGAACTTTCGATCGTACTTGCTTCTCTTAGAATTGTTTAATCCGATTAATTTATCGTTTATACTTCGCTCAAATAAGTGAAATATTATGACTTTACTTTTCATCTCACCCACCTCCCTTCCATCATTCCATTACACATTGGTACCTACAAGGACCTTTATTTCCCTTAGTTATTCCCTATATCTATCCCTATCGAAACAGTCCTGACTTGAAATTCCCAATTTCCCCGTTTCTTTCTTCATCTGTCTGATGTACCCTTCGACCCCTTTATATACCCACATTTTCCCAAAAATCTCTCACAAATACTTGAAGCTATTTGTGACCCTGATTTCCCCATATTTTGTTTTAACTGTTTTTTCCCGAAAGTTTCGATCCGTAGTCATGAACTCTGTTTTTTCGAACGATATTTGTAAACCCACTCTTTCAGCTATTTCTTTTAGGGCGCCCAGCTGCCCTATTTCTTCATCCGCAGATTCCGCTTGGAGGGCAAGATAATCAGGTTACTCTGATATTATTATTTTTGGTTCCTAATTTCGCCTCGCGCTATTTTTGACCCACAATTCCTTCATAAATTTATCCAGCACTACATTGAACAGTTTTGGAGACAGACAATTCCTCTGTCTAAGCCCCTTCTCCAGAAAGGGCCCACTGATGACTCCTTGGAATTTCACCTTTGAGGTGTTGGTCAGCGTCTGTTCTACCAATCTCCTTGTCTTTCCGTTCACTCCATACTCTTCCAGAATTTCCAGTAATGCCCTCCTATCTACGGAATTGTAGGCCTTCTTAAAGTCCACAAAGGAGATATAAAGATTCTTGATCGCCCTGGAGTTGTAATAATTTATTACATTATTGTTTATTATTTAAAAAAATAAAAATAAAATTTAAAATCTTATTGCTAGGAATCGAAATTGTTCTCCTCTGGCGGGTGTTTCCTAAAATATTCGAACACTCTGGACCTACTCTATCAGCCTAATTTATTCGGAGCCTCTCACACTGGAAATTGTTTTAGTTCGCCTCCTAATTCCACATTCCGGGCGTTCCTTCCTCCTGGATGCCTCCAGCTTATTACTGCCGGTATCATCTCTGCGATTGAACGTTTTTTTTTTTTTTGTCAAATAAAAAAAGATTTTCATGCTTGTCAATTTCTATTTTGTTAAAATAGAAAAAAAGTGAAGGTTTTGTTCAATTCAGGTGAAATTCGTGGACAGATGAGTCTGCTTTTACTTGGGAAGGCATGTCTACCTCAAAAAGTGGTATTCTTCAATATCATGCATATATGTATTCAGAATATATGTATATATACAGAATATATGTATATATACATACAGGGTGTTCAATATTCGATGGCCACACCCTTTTTTTCCACAGTTTTTGAAATTTTGAAACGAAACTCTCAGGGTCTTAACTGTGTCAAATAAAGTTTCTTTTCAGGTTATAGTCTGCTCTCCAACCTTCTCCAGTTCTTCTCCAGCGACCCTAACTTTGGAATTCTCAATGGGATGTGGTATTTTTTTACGACGGATTTCGATAGAAAATCAAATTTTGAATCGATTTTATGCAGGTGAATTTTTTATCCGGGCACTGTTTCGCCGCAAATCGCGAAAAATCATTTAAAGAAAATAAGCAGTCTAAAACTGGTATTGCAAAAATAAAATAAACATTGAATAAAAATATGAAATTAAGTCCGGTGAGAACAGGTTGACTTGGAAGGTATTAGGAGTCTAAACCTGCTGTAACTGGATTTTTTTTTTTTTTTTTTTTTTTTTTTTATAAACAGTAATTTTTCATTTACTACCAGTTTTAGACTGCTTATTTGCTTTAAATGATTTTTCGCGATTAGCTGCGAAATCTTTATTTGACACAGTTAAGACCCTGAGTGTTTCGTTTCAAAATTTCAAAAGCTGTGGAAAAAAAAGGAGTGGCCTTCGTACACCCATATTGAACACCCTGTATATGGGTCATTCTCATAGAAAGGGGCAGAAGTGGTGTCCAGTACATTTGTGGCTCCCCATTTATGATTTTGGATCTGAAATTTTTTTTAAATTGTAGTTTATCACTTTATCTAAAAGTGAAATTTTTCTTTTCACGATCAAATATTTTTTTTGTGTAGAAAAATTGTAAAATTTGACCAATTGTCATGGCCCTGTCCTGTCCGGGCACGATATTCCCAACTTCAAGCTTCGGTAGGGGGTCTATCTCTTCAAATACAGAAGTGATTATTTAATCCTAGATTATAATATTGCTGGAGATTGAGAAGCGATTGTCCAAAATGGGCTAGAGCCAATAGATTTCAATATTATAATGAGAATAAGAGTGTCCATGCCATCGACGTCAAGGCCCTGTCCGATTATATTTCTCAAATTTCCCCGTAAATGCGTGTGTTAGCCAGCTTTGTATTCCAACCTTAATTTTCACGCCATTATTATCTTGTTGTATCACCCATTAACTAGTCCTTGGAGTACAGTGGGAACACTCAGAGAAGAACAACATCGGCAAAGTCATGAATGTCCAAACAACCACCGTCAAGTTCCTGGCTTCATTAAAAACTTAAGTATTCAAACCTTGTTTTTTCTTATTGCTCAGTACTTGTTCACGGTGTGCAACAGTTTCTATTTCTATAAATATTTTAGAAAAAACGTTGCAACAAAACAAAATATTTTAGAAATACCTATGTTTTGTCAAGGCCCTGTCCATCATGTCCCTGTCTTCATCTGTAAAATTGAGGACAGGATCATGACGGTATCCAAACGTCTTTATCATTTTTGCTAAATAAAAAACTGCATTTGAAGTTGTATTAGTACATTTACACTTTATAATAAATACATACAGGGTGAGTATCTCTTAGCGTAAAAAAAAAAATTGGGTGAAACTAGATCAAAAGTGTAGCCAAATGCCGCAGACCTCACCTTTCTATTCCAATCCGTTGCAGATATATGGTAAATAAACGATTTTTTGGAGGAAAGCATGTTTTTTACGATAAAAGCTGTAATATCTCCATTTTGTTTAAATATTTTTCAAATATTGATCACATTTTCGGATTTAGCAATAAATTTCCTATAAGATCGGAGTAATTTAACCTTGAATTTTACAAACTTGGGACCTAAAAAATATCTTTATCTTCACCTAATTTAGGGAAGTTACAATTTCTTATAATACTTCAGCGCTCACTGCTTTTCATAAAAACAATCCACAAAACTGCAAAGCTCTCAAAAACTTGCAAATTTAATAAGCTTTCAAATGATATGTTAAACGTAATGATTTTGTTTTAATTTCATGGAGAAATTTACTTTTGAAACCGAAAAAATATGGTGTTCTCATTTAGCATACAAATCAGGTACTTTGGTAAATAAGACATTATGATAATCGCTTGATGAAAATCTGTATTTTAAATAAAAGAAACACTTCATTAGAATAAAAAGCAAAGAAAAATATAATATTTATTGACATAAATTTTAGGCCAGTTCAGGTATTCATAATAACAACAGCGACTTTGACCTCTCTCAGTACTAAGCACATTATCGCTATTTCATAGTTATTTTCCTGTTTATTTTGAAATGGGAGGGGATTATTGTTTATTATTTTATTTTTATTTTGATATAATGATTGAAAGTTTGATTTGGAAATTAAGAAGCTACAGAGATAAAAGTGTCACTATCATTAGAAAGACCCTTGCTAATATTGCTTATCCTTAGCTTGAGGGCCCATTTTATTTATTGGGATTATTTTTTTCTGTTTGGCAATACACCTGCGAAGATGGCAACGTTCACAAATGGTGAGTACGCTGACATACATTTTTGTATGGTTTTTGTAATGGAAACGCGAGTGCAGCGCGGCGGGAGTACCAACTTAGGTTTCCAGATAGGCGCCTCCCCTCTACGATAGTGTTTTCACGAACTCATCAACGTTTATCTGAAACAGGTTCCGTTCATAAGTTACGTCAAGAATTGGGACAAGTTCCTCATGATGTTGAACTCGAAGAGGAAATTATTGATATAGTAAATGAAAATCCCAGTGTTTCATCAAGAGACTTGGCCCGTGAAATTGGTATCTCCCAAAGGTCAGTTATCAACATTTTGCACCGAGAACATTTTCACCCATATCATTTCACACAAGTACAAGGGCTAGAACCTAATGATCATGTACATAGAATACAATTTTGCCGCTGGCTTTTAAATAGAGACATTCAAGAACACCAGTTTCTGAGGAAAATTTTATGGACAGATGAGTCTCTTTTTACAAGGGAAGGAATTTTTAACGTCCACAACCGGCACTACTGGGCAGCTGAAAACCCACATATGGTTCAAGAAGCATCTTTCCAGCATCGTTTTACAGTGAATGTGTGGGCTGGGATAATAGGGGACCGACTCATTGGGCCACATTTTTTGCCCAGCAGATTGAATGGAGAAAGTTATTTGGATTTTTTACAAAAATATTCTACCACAACTTATTCACGACATTCCACTTGATGTTCAGCAAAACATAATATTCCAACACGATGGTGCTCCTCCACATCATTCGGCAGCAGTACGGGAATGGCTGAACCAACGATATTCGACCTGGATAGGTAGAAATGGTGTGATACATTGGCCAGCTAGGTCACCTGACTTAGCTCCAATGGACTTTTATGTGTGGGGCTACATAAAAAGCGAGGTATATGCCAGAGAAGTGACCAGCATTGAGGTCCTAAAGACGAGAATTCTGGAGGCCGGAGCCAAATTGCAACAGCGTCTGACTTTAGCAGTGACCGTAGGGGCTGTGAGAAAGAGAGCAAGAAGCTGCATTCGAAATAATGGAGGACATTTTGAAAATTTAATAAAATAACGGACTCTGGCGGCGCTTTATTGACAGTGATTCTTTTATTTTCAAATTAACAAATTTTTTCTTTGCTTTTTATTCTAATGAAGTGTTTCTTTTATTTAAAATACAGATTTTCATCAAGCGATTATCATAATGTCTTATTTACCAAAGTACCTGATTTGTATGCTAAATGAGAACACCATGTTTTTTCGGTTTCAAAAGTAAATTTCTCCATGAAATTAAAACAAAATCATTACTTTTAACATATCATTTGAAAGCTTATTAAATTTGTAAGTTTTTGAGAGCTTTGCAGTTTTGTGGATTGTTTTTATGAAAAGCAGTGAGCGCTGAAGTATTATAAGAAATTGTAACTTCCCTAAATTAGGTGAAGATAAAGATATTTTTTAGGTCCCAAGTTTGTAAAATTCAAGGTTAAATTACTCCGATCTTATAGGAAATTTATTGCTAAATCCGAAAATGTGATCAATATTTGAAAAATATTTAAACAAAATGGAGATATTACAGCTTTTATCGTAAAAAACATGCTTTCCTCCAAAAAATCGTTTATTTACCATATATCTGCAACGGATTGGAATAGAAAGGTGAGGTCTGCGGCATTTGGCTACACTTTTGATCTAGTTTCACCCAATTTTTTTTTTTTACGCTAAGAGATACTCACCCTGTATAAATTACTGTGTGCCGGAATCACAATACGTCCGCTCATTAAATATAAATAAATTCATACAAACTTAAAGCGGTAATCTGTAGGTGACACGCTTTGATTTTCTTTCACGTTTGTTCTGATACCCTTTTAAATTTTTAGAATATTTAGTCAATATTTTAAGTCAATTTTAAACAATTCTGTTCAAAATAAAAGACTAATAATTAATTATTTTTCATTGTTTTTCATCATATAAATGATGTACCTATATATTTTTTGTATGATTTAGATATTAAAAAAATTTTTTGGAAACTCGATTACTGTTTTTTGAGCATATCACCTGCAAAGAGATTAAAATAATTATATTACAGATGACAGCCAAGATGATCGTGAAGAAAACGGAATGACATAGGTAACGTCATGAAACGGGAGAGTCAGTCATGTGCCTTCTTATTTATTTATTTTTCTTGATAAATTAAAGCGGTGTTGTTTGGAAGGGCATTGAATTTTAATTCAAGCTGTTAGGAGAGCATCCTAATTTTTTTTTTACCTTGATCGGAATACTTCTAAATATCTGAAATCGTGAACCCAAAAATGCCCCTTTCTGTGAGAATGACCCATATACATACATTCAGAAGCCAACGGTAAAATTGAGGTCTATGTTCATTATGATTGCGTTTTAAAACATACATTGAAAATCTAATAAAATAAATCCTAAATAATTACTATAAATAAATAAATGTAATAACCTTTGATCTGGTGTCGCTTTTTTGACAGCTTTCCGTTATTTTCGTCTAAACAATATATTTTTTTCTTTGCACTTTATTACAATGAGGATTTTATTGTGATTAAAATGAATATTTCAATTAAGGGATTATCATAATGTCTTATTTAAACAAGTAACTGATTTTTATGCCAAATAAAAAAACAACAACATGTTTTCCGGTTTTAAAATTAAATTTCTCCCTGAAATCGATAAATAATCATTAATCTAATCACACAATATATAAAAGCTGGTTAAATTGGCAAGTTTATGTGAGATTCGCAGTTTTGTGGATTGTTGTAAAGACCCATGGATTATGCTTTTACACACAATATAAAAATTAGCAAAGGATCGACATTTTAATTTGGTGATAATTTTACAATTTTATCTGGCTGGATTGTAATTTCTAACCTTAAAGCTAATTACAGTGAGACAAACCTCGTTTCTATTTCTTAATACTGTCCATTTAAATTATTATTTTAGTAAACTTTACTATTGTTAATTTTCTTAGAACTATGAAGATGATGCAGTTAAAATTTGGTTTAGATAGATTCATTAATTTTACTATGAAAAAAACATTCGATTTTTAAATTTCACTGGAATCCACACGTCACACCAAATATTTATAGCATGGAGTTAAGCTACGTTCTCACGGGGCAAAAAGAGGAAAGTGTGGCACGCCTTCGTTTTCTCGTACGTGGCGCTTGCCTGGAGTGGGGGGAGAAAAAGTGAACTAGCCGAGAGTCGTGGACAGTTCACACGACCACGATTCAGATTGCCTCTTGAGACCTACCATGGAGGAAAGTTGTGCAGTTTTGAGTTCAGTTTTTATTGATATGTTGGCAAAAAGAATGAGAGAGTCACGTGGACGTATAAAAAAAACGGAAGAAAAAGCGTTGTTGGGTCAGGAACTGGATACTCGCAAGAAAAATCATGGAATATTAATAATACAGTATACTTAAGGACAATGGCGGAATATCCTTCTACCTTATTAAAATCGTTAAATATTAAAAATATTTTAAAACAGTATCCTTAAGGACAACAATGGCTGAATATCCTTCGGATAACTTAAAAACCGTTAAATATTTTCATATTAATAAAACAGTATCCTTATAAGGACAATAATGGCGGAATATCGTTCGGATCCTGGAATATTTCAACATATTATCCATTTTTGTTCTAAATAAACCACTTGTCAACTCTCTCGACTGGCGTGGTCCAAGCCTGAAAATCAAACAGGTTTGATACCGAGCGTGAGCGGTTGTGGACTCACTATTCTCTAGATGACGTCAGAGGCAAATTCACGCCACCTCGTTCAGACGGAGGAAATTCCACGAAGGCGTGGATCACGCTAGCGTGCCACGCCCCGTGAGAACGCAGCTTTATAGACAAGTGGAGGGGGCTTACCTCTCAATAGCCAGGGCAGGCAGCCATTTTGGAGTGCACCGTCTTATCAGTATATTAACCACTTATCAGTTCAAATTTTGGTTTCATAGGCTTTATACTGTTGTTATTTTATTGATTTATCTACTTTAGTGATTTACTTATTTTATTTATTAGGAACTCATCAATCGCCCTAGCCCAATGGAATGCAAGTCGCCAGTTGGGCATAGTAGGCGTGGCCGGTTAGTGTTTTGTTTGTTTGTTTATTTCGTTTAGCGTCACTTTATGCTGCTATGGCTAATCGGACGATGCTACGGTGGGAGTCCTAAATTTTGCCTATCCAGGTATAATTAGGATAGGGATCTTTAACGAGTATCTGACATCGCACAGGCTCGGGACCCCCATTTTACGTCCCTTCCGAAGGACGGCATAGCTAAGGATTTTTTACTCCCTTTAAAAAATCCTAAGGTCATCTGCCTAACCACTACTCCACAGGTGACCCCAAAGGTTAGTGTTTTGGTCTCGCCCCTCACGGAACAATGTATGGGAAGGGCCTCTCCATAGTACTATAACTCCATGATTTATAGCTATTTTGATAACTTTAATGGCGCTTGCCCTCTATCGATCGATTTTTTAACTTCATTGCGCACCACATATTTATTAATGAAAATTTATCGAAAATATTTAAATTTCATTATCGCTAAACCTTCCTTGAGCTATGAAGGTGATGTAGTTGAAATTTGGTACTCATTGTTTTCAATAGTTTTCTTGGTTAGTGATCATAAAACGAAAAATGGCTTGTTCTTTTATATAACAGTATAGATATAGACATGGTGTTTAAACATATGATTTATGGGCCTTTAGCTGTAAGCATTGATAAAGCAGTTCATTATCCCCTATAGTTTTTGAATAGTCTCTGTCCACTAACTCTTACATTAAAATTATAAATTGGATGTCTAATTATGCGCTTAGGTACTGTTTGACACTCCAGCCACATATTACTTCCCTTGAAGAATGTTGTCATAACTGGAGAGTTAAGATAAATCCTAGCAAATCCCAACAAATAACCTTTACCCTCCGTCGAAAACCTACCTCATCCTGTCCACCTGTATCCTTTAATGGAGTACCATTAAATAATGTAGAACAGATAAGATACCTTGGATTTCATCTGGACAAGAGACTTACCTGGAACCCTCATACAAGATTGAAAAGACAAGAAGCTGCACGTAGATTTCGAATGCTACAACACTTACTTGACAAACGTTCAAATCTCCCGATTCACTATAAGAAACATGTCTATATGACGATTATCAGGCCTATTTGAAGTTACGGTATAGAATTGTGGGGATCCACTAAACCATCGAATTCTTCCCGCATCCAATCACTCCAATCCAAAATCCTTCGAAAAATCCTTAATGCTCCTTACTTTGTCACAAATGAATTAATCCATAATTACCTTAATATCCCATATGTCGCCGATTTGGCACGAACCAGATACCTCTCCTTTCATAATAAACTTAACACTCATCCAAATCCACTTGTAGCACAGCTAGCTTCCCATTCCATTCCTGGTAATCCTCTGAGGCGTCATGAAATGAAGATGGCCTCGTGATCTTCTTTTGTAAATATTCATCAGAGTACTACCAATGGGTAGTTTTATTGATGTCATTATATCTCTTATATACCGCATATTTACTAGATGTGTTTTCTAGTACAGTTGTAAATTTCTATTATTAAAAGAATAAAGGTACTGTTCAAACACCTAATCAATGCAATTTTAACCAGGTTAAAAAATACTGTCATGCGTGAAAATCATGGCATCATTGAAGAAATAATGCTACGTTCCATAATTCAATACAAGATTTTTATGAATAAAATTCAATTATTAGTTAAAATAATGTAAGATCTTTATTTATGGGAGCGGGCGAAGCCGCGAAGGGGTATGCTAGAAATAAATATAACTGGTATTGTAAATTGGAATAAGTAGTTTGAAGTTTTGCGTCTCTTTTCCCAAACCCAAAAGATACTAAAACAAAAACGAATCGTTTCCATAGAGCAGAAGCCTAGTTATTAGATTTAGCCGACAGTTCAGTAGCTCGCTCTCGTAGGAAGGGATCGTGATACGGAGTACTGCAGTGGACTTTTACATATTTTATGAAATGGTTGGAAATGCGGTCGCCGGGCTGGTGGCGGGGATTTCAGGTAAAAAGTTACCTGAAGGGGAGGGGGCCTGCACACCTAAGTTAGCCTTGTTAAAACTTTAGCTTCATTACCTTGTTTCGAATTATCTGTTAGCCTAACGCGCTCCCCGTCCTCTCACCCTCCCCATCCCATCCCCTCCACTCCATCCACCCTTCAGAAAGCTAAGTATACCACCAACTTCAGGCCGATCCCTAGTGGCTATAATATTCGCTATAATATATATAAATACTGACAGACTCTATAAAAAAAAACCCAGCATACATTACCCACTCTTAAACAAAATTAAACAGAATTTCCATGAATTAATAAATGAGGAAATTTTAGTTAAATTAACATGGATCAAGGTGCATGCTGGGATTTATGGAAATGAACTGGCTGACCAACTAACTAAATCCGCATCGACAATTCTTTACCTTCCGACAACAATTCTTTACCTTTTGAATACTCTCAAACGCCTATTTCATACATCAAGAAAACTTTAAGAAACGACACAATAAGATAGAGGAACCTACACTGGCAACAATCAAACAAAGGACGACCAGTTCACAAGTATATACCAGACGTTAATTTAGGAAATTAAAACAAACTAAAAAGTACACATTACAAACTTACACGATTTCTAACACAGCATGGACCTACCAAACTCTATTTTAAACGTTTTCACCTTTCGGACAACGAAACTTGCCACTGTGACGGACAGACAACACAAACATTTAATCATATATTATATAACTGCCCACTTTTTGACAAGGACAGATTTTTTTTTAATCAAACATATTATAATTAGTGGAGAACAATGGCCAATGTCAGAAAAGAATCTATTCAAAAACTATAGTTCTGAATTGAAGAAATTTGTTCAAAGCATTGAACTTTAAAAAGAAGATCACAGAGCATATATAGACATCAACTTTTGGTGTATTTTTATTTTGTTTTATTTTTTATTTTTTCATTAATCTCATTAATTTAGTATCCTTTTTTTTCTTTTTTATTATTTTCGTTTCTATAAAATAATTAACAATAATGCATTTAATTGAATTTTGCATTTATAATGAGCTAAGCACACAATATGCTTGCATGCATGGTATGTGCTCACTTTTCAACAAACGACTCTTTCATAGAGTTACTATGGAAGAGAAAACAAAATACATCCATATATATATATATATATAAATTAAATTAAAAAATATTATATTTATAAAATTATAAAATATTGTGTGTTTTGATAAATAATTGATTTAAAATATGATGCATACTTTACATTTATAAATAAATAAAAAATAAAAAAATAAATTTATTTATTTTTTTGCTTTACTGGGTAAAACAATCGATCATTTATATGCTCTATATTCATTCCACTCAGTAATTTTTGATCCGTGTCCTGTTTTTGAAAAGCAATTCAATACTCCTATCTAAACTACAAAACTTCTCCCTATCTAATCGTGCTTTAAATTTGTTCCACTCTTACCTAATAGTTTCCAATCAGTTATCATTCGAAAATATTCTCCTTAATCTTCGCTCTATTTAGCCCTAGGTCAGGGGTTCCCAAACTTTTTTGTACCACGCCCCCTTTTGTTGAAATGAAAGCTTCTCGCGCCCCCCCCATATAACAATCAATTGTATGGGCCTAGGAACAAAACAAAAACAAATAAGTATTACATTGAAAACAAAACATTTATTTATACTGCCATAAGATACAACCATTTCAGTTTTCATAAAATACAAAAATTATTAATAAAAGAAAAATAGATTAGGTTGGTTAGTGAGATGGATGGGCTTGCATTTTCTTTACTAACATGCCTATTCGTGGCTGAGGTTTAGTAAGTGCACAACGCAAGTCACTAGCAACATCAAGTTTATTCCAATACTTTGTTTTAATTGCCACAAGTGTTAAAAATGTTTTTTCACACAAATAGGTGCTTGAAAAAGGCAAATATAACCGAAGAGCTTCCCGTGATACACTAGGATACACTTTGAAATATTTTAACCAAAATGAAGGTTTGTCCATTATATCAAAGTTGTATTTGGCAGAGGAATCATGTTTTATTTCCAAAGCATCTTCTTGAAGTGATTCAGGCAGGGAGTCTATGTTGACATGGAATGGGTCAGTTGACACAAGTGTTTGGGAAGTATTTCTGGAACTGTTCAATTAGGCTCTCCAAATGGTTTGATATTTGGATTTTCAAACTTTATCCTTCATAAATGTCCTTGAAGCGTGTATCTTCCGAGATTGGCTCTACTTTAGGGAAATTTGAATAATTGCAGGGGTTCGCTGATATTTTCCGCCTCCAAAGTAGCATTTTCTCAATATACATTTTGATCGCATCACGATGAGTAACTAAATTTAAGTCTCCACCCTGCAGTTTTAGGTTATGGGTGTTCAACGAGTCAAAGATGTCTGACAAATAATCCAATATTAATTGGGTACAAGGTTTTTTGAAGTACACGCTTAGTTCATTTTGCTTTTGATGTTCCAAGAAGATGATTTTTTCATCTCAAAGCTCAAATAATCCTGCCGACATGTTTCTTTTTGAGAGACATCGTACTTCTGGATGAAATAGCAGTGTTTTGTGATCACTTCCTAAATCTTCACAAAGAGTTTTAAACAGTCGAGTATTCAACGCACTGTTTTTTATGTAATTCACTACTTTAATACACAACTTTAAGACAGTATTGAGTTCATTTCGAAGGGTTTTTGCTGCCAAGACTTGTCGATGTATAAAATAATGCATCCCAGTCACATCAGCATTTTTCTCTCTTACTAATTACACAAAGCCTGAGCGAGAACCAAGCATTGAAGACATCCGTACATACACCGATCAGTTTTTGCCAAGAGAGTTCATGTTCGTTAAAAAAGTCTGACACTGCTTTCATAATATCAATAGCTTTTGTTGTGGGCTCCAACTCTGTATTAAAGATTAGCTCGTCTTTCATTATTTCGTTTTCAATATACCGAACATGAACAATTAACTGAGAACATTGTGCTATGTCTTTTAAAATTTAGAATTTTAGATAGATTACCAAAATTTAATTTACTTTTCAACTTATCTCGCGTCCCCCTGACATGTCCTCACGCCCCCCAGTTTGGGAACCAATGCCCTAGGTGTTCCTCAAGGATATTCCATGTGACTTACCCCATTTTCTACCTATGGCAATGACTTACCCTGCTTTATTCACCATTCCAAGTATCACCTATATGCAGACGAACTATATGCTCCAATAAGCTCGAGGCATCTCATAAGTTCCAGGAGGATGTTCATAACATCAACCGTTGGGCAATGAATAATAAGATTTCTCTGAATCCAAATAAACCTAAGGCTATCCTCAACACCCTTCCTTACTATACATTGCTTTACCTCAATAACCTTCCTATTCAGTTCCAAAACTCTATTAAAAACCTAGGAATTACCTTCGATCAACACCAATTCTTAACCTTTTTTTTTCATAGTAAAAAATGTGACATTTTCACATGTTCTGGATTTGTTGCTCGGATTGAAAATTTGATGAAAGTTTCCTTATCAGATATTTTATAGAGAATATTTTTGTTATATAACATTTGTCTTTAGGACCTACCCTTTAGAAGCTATATTAATTTCACTTTTTAAAATGATTGTACTCCGAATGAAATTAATTTTACCTATAATAATTTTTTGTAGGATCAATAAAAAACAAAACTTTTCATACTCAGCCAAATAAAATATATTATATTGTAGCTGGTTCAATTCCACTCAAATGAGATAGAACAAAAATTACTGAGGAGTCGTATTGATTCAAGAGATATCGAGCACTCTCCTGCTATTAAGATAATTAAAGCGGGTCTTATCAAAGCTTAGCAAAGAGGATAGTAACATCCTAATAGTAACTAACATTATGCTAAATGCTAGTAAATATTTTCTATCTATTAAAGTACTTTAATAGATACGTAATGTATCATTTAAATTATTAAAATAAATATAAATGAAAAATCTTTTAATAGATTGAAAAAAATAACCCGTTTTATAAAATTCCAAAGTTCAAAAGTCTGTAAATATCTTAATGCTATTTATTATTTACCAATACTTAATAATCCCTTTAGAGTATTCTCTAAGCTTGTTTACTAACACTGGACTACTTCAAAAAAGCCAGTTGTTTTATTAAGACCATGTCTTAATAAGTACCAGACATAAGTCAGACCTTCAAGACGTGCGAACGTACAGAAGTGCAAATGCTGACTCCGATCACTATCTGACCATAGCAAAAATAAGGTCTAGAATATCCAATGTGAAAAATAGAAGAGGCTAAAGAAGCAGAAAATTCAATATTGAAAAACTTAAGGAACCTGAGGAAGCGGAACGATATGCACAAAAGTTGGATAGAGAACTGCCCATATGAATAATAACGACATAGAGCAGATGTGGAAGGTTATCGAAGATAGCATTGGAAAAGCTGCAGAAACAACAATAGGAATAAAGAGAGTGGCGAAAGAAGAAGCAATTGGTTTGACGAGGAATGCCGAAAGGTTATAGACAAGAAGAATCAAGCTTAATCCAAAGGAGATACACAAAGGCATCTGTGGAAAATTACCGAAAAAGTAGAAGAGAAGAAAAGCTGGTACATAGAAAAAGGAAAAGGAGTTGGAAGCGCAAGCAGTTTGAAGAAGTAGAGCAGCACAGACATGCAAATGAATGCAGGAATTTCTACAGGAGAATAAACTGTGGAAGAAAACCATTTAAACCACGTACCACAGCATGTAGAGATACGGATGGAACTCTTCTCACTAACATGGACCTTGTCATGAGAAGATAGAAAAACCACTTTGATGACCTGCTTAACGCTCAACAACTTCAGGATAACCAGGTGGACCCCAACCCTGAGATAAACCAAGAAGATGAGATGGAGCCCCCTGATGAAGATGAGATATGTGATGACATTGATAAGCTCAGGAACAATAAGGCGCCTGGAATCGACAACCTTCCCGCTGAGATATTCAAGGAAGGAGGTGATAATCTAGTTAAGGCCTTACAAAACCTTTATATCTCTGTGTGAACATCGGAAGTGATGCCGAACTCGTGGAAGAAGTGCCCGATTCACAAGAAGAGGGATGACTAGTCCATATATGTAAATATATCGTTTGTTACTTTACTATCCGTTTTTATTGTTCATCAAGCTAATAAGAAACATTTTTGAACGAAAAATAATTTTTTTTAATTCATCATTTCAATTCTATAAATCAACTCAGCACATGTATTTATTTCATTATCTAAAAGGAGTATGTCTCAAACTGTTGCAACACGCAGTAAGTACAGAAGAAAAACCAATTTTTAAAAGAACTGATCAACAGGGGCCAAGAAAAATTACATCTACATCATATTGCTATGGTTTTTGGCTTCTGGTGAAAAATTTAGAAATTCGGTTTTGCAACTGGACGCCTCAAATACAAAATGATACTTTAATATAGGATAATTTTTCGAAATAACATTTTTTATTTTTGTAATATCTTTTTAACGTGGCGCCCTCTATTTCTAATGCGCATACGTGCTCTACTTATTACAGCTGATTTTACTACCGCCGAATTCCTAAGACAGGCTTGATTTTCTTGTGCTGCATGCAAAATTTTTTTAATAGTTTTATTACTTGTTTAACGTATGAAGAACGTTAATTTTATAAAATCTTAAAAATTAGTATAACTCAATTTCCGGATTAGTTGTTACAGTAAAATCGACTCAGATTAGCCTGTACTATCTCCCCCTACCGGCTCCACGTCTATTTTCTATTCACCCTGTATATTACTTTTCCACTACCTCCTAAATAACTTCCCATAATATATATAAATCATTAAATACTTGTTACTAAAACGACATTGGTTGGCTTAGTTATTCTGATACTTACTGGTGGCCATATTGACTAGCGTTGGAACACAAACTGACTGAAGTAATGAATGCCAGCGAACCCCACCTACTTCTGGTACACAATAAACGACCTCACATCCTGGATTTAGAGTCCTTTGTCAACTCCGATCTTCTTTTTATAATAGGATTATATTTGTGTCAACATGTTTAACGTCGCGATAAAAAAAAAAGATTTTTTACTCCATCATTGCTTAGGTAATTCTGTGAAATAGTCCTCAGAGATCCCTCTTATCTTATAGGATAATTCAGTCTATTATATTTCAAAACATTTATAACTAACAAGGGAAGGACACACTCAGTCTCTCACGGATCTTGTTGGCAATTTTTTTTAGGTTTCTGGTTTCAAAAAATATTAGACACGTATTTTGCCGTTCCGGCCAATGGGCCCTAGAAGCCGAGAAAAAAAAAAAAAGCAGTAAATTAATTAATTTTATATCTCGAGTTTAAAAAATGATATTGACATGATTCTTGCACCAAGAAAAAATACAGCCGCTCCATAGATTTTGGGTTAGCTTAATTCAATTCTAAAAAAATGATTAGATTTTCAAGTAAACTACCTCTATAGATTTTTTAACACAAAAATTTACATCAGATTCTAACTTAGCACCCTCAAAAACATTGAAAAACATTTATTCAATAAAAACAAGAAATATAATTTTTCACTCTCTTCGAGGGGAAGAAATTTTTAAAACAATTATTGGTTACTTTCCTTTACATAGCTAATACTTTGTCACGCAATTCATTTATTGGTATCGCTTGAAAGAGGAGAGCCTCGGCTTTCTTTTGATGTATATTAATGCAAATTCGATCAACAAAAACCTATTAAAAAAATTGACAAATCCGAAAAACGTATTTATTTTTAACTTGAGTTTGAAACCAGATAGGAAAATGAAACCAAAGACATTTCAAGAGTATTACAACCCTGTATTTTGTATAAAAATATGAAGTTGATACGTTAAACCGTCGAAGCGTACTTCATGTTATTGTCAATTTAATAAAAAATTGCCTACATTTTGAAGCTAACGAATTTTTATTTTTTATTTCTGGATGAAATTTTGTATTTAAGGGTTGTTTTTAATGCTAAATTCGAATACGATGTCGGTTCCTGTGAAAAAAATTATATTGAACGTAGTTCTATGAAAAAATTATATTTTTTGTTTTTATTGAATAAACGTTTTTCAATGTTTTTGAGGGTGCTGAATTACAATCTGACGTCAATTTTTGCGTAAAAAAATTTATAGAGGTAGTTTACTTGAAAATCTAATCATTGTATTAGAATTTAATTAGCCTAAACCAAAAACCTATGGAGCAGATGTATTTTTTCTTAAATTCGCAATCAAAAATAAAAATCTTGGTGCAAGAATCATGTTGATATCATTTTTTAAACTCGAGATATAAAATATTTTAATTTAATGCTATTTTATTTTTTTTTCTCGGCTTCTACAGCCCATTGGTCGGAACGGCAAAACACGTGTCTTATATTTTTTTACCTGAAATCTCCATAACAATTTCCAACAAGATCCGTGAGAGACTGAGTGTGCCCTCCACTTGTAAGATAGTGTGCCCTGTTATGTATGGCCTACCTAAGATTTGAAGAACTGTTCTCTCGGTTGACTGTTGATAGCTCGGAGGCTATCAAATCAATTTGCATCAAATTTACCTAGAGCTTAGATCCATTCTACCTGTTTTCATAATCGCTCAGAAATTTTTTACCGCAGACCTAATTGGTCAAAAGCGATGCGTTTTTGGAGAACGCTAGGGCGTTATGCGTAGTTTGGTAGTTTAATATTAGGAGAGATGGAACAGATAAAAGGTCCATTCTCGTTTTATTAAATAACACTAGCTCTCTAATGAGTGAGCTCCTTTTGACTTTGTTTCTCAAGCGTTCGACTCAGTGTCAAATGGGTTCCTATGTAAGATACTGCAGGACCACGAATTCCCGGAGCAACTTTCAACTTTATTGTGGTCATTTCTTGATCAGCGTAAAATCAGGGTGCGAGTCGGCCAGACATTATCCAAAGAAGTCCCTCTCACATGCGGCGTCCCTCAAGGGTCTATGCTTTCCCCAGTATTGTTCTCAATATACTCGGCTGAAACTGTTGGTGCTAGGTACAGAAAAGCGACTGTGGCGGCCTACGCCGATGACATTGCTATATATAGTAGTTCATTAAACGCCACAAAGGCTCTACGGCAGGCGGAGGAGGTTTGTAATGAAATCACGCTAAAATTGGAAGGATTAAATATTGCAGTTAACCCCAAGAAGACTGACTGCATTATCTTCTCCTTCCAGAAAAATAAGCGTCCTCTTCCTAAAACCTATAAGGTAGCAGGAATCGCTAAGAGGCCAGCGGGCACTATAGTGTATCTGGGAGTCACTCTAGACAAGCACCTTACACTTTCAAGCCACTGCAACCGAAAACTTAAGTCGGTGAGAACAAAATCATACAGGCTAAATCACCTGCTAAGTACACCAAACCTCTCGTTCCGCCTCAAACTAATGATTTATAAATGTTTGCTGAGACCGGCTCTCCTTTATGGAGCTCCGATGTTGGCAAACATATCACAATCGACATCAAACAGACTCCAACAGTTTCAGAACGGGGTATTGAGACGAATCGTTCGACATACAACGTTACAAAGGACTAAAACTGACATAATACACAAAACACTAGACTTACCAAAGGTGACAGAATACATTACAAGGAGGCATATCAAATTCTTTGATAGCCTCAAATACTCGACTAACCCACTATTCAACACATTAACGCCAACTGAAAAGCCACAGAGGTGGCAAAATTACGTCAAAACACTTAGACTTGACTAATATGACTCAACAGACCCTCTTTCCCAAACATCTAGTGAGCCCCATCACTAGATCAACATCTATTGTATTGCTGTACTTAATATAATCACAATTTTTGTACTTATACAAAACTCCCTTGAAATGCACCAATTGCAGAAAAAGGGATGGATTTAAATGTTTGTTATTGTATTTTAAATCAATAAAAATAAAAGGGAATTAGAAGGAAAAAAAAAAAAAAAAAAAAAAAAAAAAACCTTTGTTTCTCCTACAAATATATACAATTTAAAAAATTTAAACCTGGATTTGTCCGATCTCGCTCGAACCCTCTGTTTTATTTAAAAAATGTACTCTACTTTGAGAACAAATAAATAGAAATAAACAATGCAATCATACAATCATAGGAAACTTGAGCTATTAAGACTTGACTGTACCTATATCTAACCCAAAATAAACCAGATCACAAAAATTACTAATTAGAAGAGGAATCTTTGTGTTGTGGAAAAAGTTGATAAATCTGAAATTTAACCATTTTAAACAATCAATAACAAGTTTTTCTTGATTAGTTGCTTAGTAACTTAATTTCAAGTTAGTAATCATGATTTTATGTACTATGTCTATATAACTTCTAGGTTCGTTAACAAGATCATTCTTTGTCAAATGTTGGATTGTCCTTAAAATTACCCAATCCTCTGCCCTCTTTTTGCTGTTATTAAATATAATTGATCGTATTAAATTTTATTTAGGTAACAGCTCTCAACTTTTATGAGATGAACAAACTCAAAATTTTACAAGTTACAATGTAATCGAGTTATGTATTTAGAGTTAAACAACATTTCAGTTACAATCATACTACTAACGGAAAAAAAAAAAAAAAAAACATAAGTGCATTGACGGTCTACAGGATTAAGCTACAGTCGACGCCGCATAATGTGATTACGGTTTATGTTATCAACCGCCTTGTTTCGTAATGGCTTGGAACGTTACGTTACCATTTTTCCTTTATTGTTATCAAAATTCCGTTAAATGTGATCATTCTTAAAATCTCGGAATTTCGGATAAAGACTTGAGTTTATTTGAAAAGATGGAGCTCTTAAAATCGTACGATATTCTGTCTACCAGAATAAGTCAGCGTAAAGCCGCCATAACTTTGAATATTTCTCAGCTATTCCTGAATAAACTATTAAACAGCGGAAGAATATCGAGAGCTCATTTCTGCAAAATGATAATCAAAATCGCAAAAATAAACAGAGTGGGAAAATAAGTGTATTTTCTAGGTAAGTAATAAAAAATTTTCTTTTAATTCCCTGTTGGTGTCTTTTGCTTAAGTTATCAGTCGGTTAGCGTGATCACCTTGTGCAGCGATCACATTAAGCGGCGCACAGTGGTGAAAACGCGCAATCTAGGTGGACATTAAGAAATATTTTCATGTCAACAGAGCATTGAATGGACTTTGTATTATTATCAAGAGATGGTTGACGAGATATAAACATCAATGAGAATACGGTTTGATGGATTAACACTAGTGTAAAAAAACATTGTTTCCAAAAAAAACAGGTTTTTCTCAGATCAGTATCAAGTGCAGGTCACTTCTTTTGTGCCCAACCATTCCTAGTGTGTGGTACATATAATAACGTCTTATATAATATATCAAAGGTCCATCTATTAAAGTTTCGTGGTGAGTGATACATATCTAAAATTGTGTCCTTATGGGTGTATTTAGTTGAGTTAAGTAAACATATTTAACAAGTTAACAGATTTTTGGACTTATAATTATGTAACTTTTTTCACCAAGTTCCTCCGCCTTCTGAGTGGCATGGTTTTAAATTATAACAACTAAAGAACATTTTACAATTAATAGAGCTAAGCTATTAATTGTTTTTTCAGAATAATGCCCCTCCTCAAAAGTGCTGTATTTGATGTGTGGGTGGCCATGGCACACTCTAACGAAAAAGAAAAATTGTTTGAGGTCAAAAGGTAATTTTAGATGGCATCACTCAGGAATTTGTTATGAAAACATTGGATTCATTTTATATTTATATTCGTTCTCGATTGGTCCAAAGTCGATGGAGCCGTAAATGTTTTTAGAAGAAAATTCCGATTGGCTGAAGGGAAACTTGGTAGATACCGAAATACTTGGAAAAACAAAAAAGCGACAAATTCAACATTTGTTGGACAATTATTCCAATGAGGAACTGTCATATGCACGCCTCAAATTGTACGCAGCTTTATTCATCTGGCCTATTAGTTTTAACTTTGTCCATTAATGAAGGCAGTGCTTTGTTCCATTCTGATCTTAAAGATTGATGTTTTTCTGAAAATTTATTATATTGACTATCTGAGCCAACTGGCTAATAAAATATTAAATAAAAAATGGTCTGTGTAGAATTTATATTCAATTTTTTTTTCCACTTAATTTCTTTTATCCAAACTTGTCACTCAAATCGTAATAATAAGCGGATGTGATATGAGAAATTATGTAAAATTGGCATGTCATGCATGAGTGAAATATTTAAGTTATAATAAATAAAAATTTCAACATTTTGTTCTATATATTAAAAAAAAGTTTTAGTTCTTATTTTTGTTCTATTTTATTATAGTTTATTGTATTTATGCAAAAATAAAAATACTCATAAATTTTCAAGTGATTTCGACTATTTCTTCAGAAGTTATGAGAAAAAATAGAAAACATTTTGTAAGTGTGAATGCCAATTACGCTATGAGCATTTTAGCACATTCTATGACATTAAATACGCAATGTGCTTTGAATGTCTAAAATCACAAAAGTGTTATGTCAAAACCTTATCCAAGCTGATTTTGAGTATTCAGGTTTTTAAATTAGAAACGGAAGAAAAAAAAAACTTTAATAAAAAAAAAAAATGCAATTAACGGAATCGGCTATCTTATCGACGATATGGCTATCATAGTCAGTCAAGGAGACAACCCTTCAATGATACTTGGACCTTAAGGGGCAAAAGGGGCGAAATAATTAAGAGAAACAGTCTCTTGAATTCTTTATTCTCAGGGAGGTGCTGAAGTAAAAGCTATTAAAATTACAAATAATCTCGTAATAACAATTATTTCTTGGAACTTGAAACTAATTCCCGAATCTTAGATGTCTTTAAATTTTTTATACCTCGTTGGAATTTAAGAAGAAAATGAAATATGAAAACATTGTCCAAGATGCCGGACTCCCTAGCTCATAAATTCGGAAGCTGTGGATTATAAATATTTAAATATTAGAGGGCTACTGAATTATTTAGGGGGCAGTGACACTTGCCAGCGCGGAGCGGGGGCTACTCAAGTATTAAAACGGAAAAAAAGTTTTCAGCCGTAATTGGCTTTGCTTGTTGTCTAGGGATCGAGGAGGCCGCGTCGTCTGAAATATATAAAACTTTTACGAGTTGGAAAACGTTTAAAACTGATTAAAGTCGATTCAGTGGGAGGGTCTTCCTTGGAAAGATGTCAGTTAGACATATCTTCGTCGATAAGGATCATTATAACTTCTGGTATTATAACAAGGTAGGTTTTTATTTTTATACAGGGTGTTCCGAATTTAAATGGCAAAACTTCACGAACTTATAGGGGACCGAAAAACTAAGACAAAAAGTCCTTTAGATATTTGCTCGTTTTTGCTTAGTTTTAGAGAAAATCGCCAAAAAAGAAACAAAACAAGTTTTCATTTTTATACATATTGTTCGCGCCAATCGGAGCTCTTGTAAAAGAGCAAGGGAAGGTATTGTACATTGCCGCCCTCTATCGCAATTTCTTGGGTCAACTGGCCCTTTAGTTTTACAATAACTAACCAGAGGGCAGTGATTACCTCCCGCTACATTTAATAATGGCCTTACCTAGCGCTAATCCCTGCAGGTTCTCCTCTTACTCTATCACTGTCTTCTGAAGCTGAACGAGCGACTTACCTTTTGCCTAAGGACCTATGGTCTTCCTGTCTCTCTACGCCCAAGGCTGAGATTAGCCTTCTAAAATTTTGTTTTAAAAGTGTTTCTTATGATATTTAATAAAGACATAGTTTCCCATGCAAATGAGTGGTGATTTTAGCGGAAGATTTCTTAACCGAGTATATCAGCCTACAAGAACCATTCATCCGCCGGCGATTCTCTTGGAGGGCTCTGAGAAGTCGCGACTGCATAAGGGTGGGTGATTTTCTCTTTAATATTTAGTTTAGTTATCTTCTGAAAAACGTTTCCCCAAAATTGCGAACACTCGTTTTTATAAATTTGCATTCAGTCCATTACCTAGAGGCTACTGCAATTTCTGAGAAGTCGCATCAGAAAATATCACGATCATTGATCAAACATTTGGTCCGTCCGGGCCGCATCTTGTACTACATTGCTTCATTAAACTTTAAAATAAGTGTTTTTCGCGATTTTGGGGCGATTGATCCGCTCATTTGCTTGTAATAATTATTTCACTGGTTTTCCCGTTGAGATTTCCGTAAATTTCGAAGTTTTTCCCATTTTTCGTTCAAATTTTATAATGTCCAGTAATTTACCAATTTACAACCGACGCTATAGTCATCCATTTTTCCTAGCTCATATTTCACCTTCATATCGTCAGCTGTGGTCTGACGTCTCAACGCTCAGTCATCATTTCACTGGTGACGTACTTGATATAACATCTCGTATTTTATCCCCGCCATTTTGTTTTTTTTTTTCAAGCGTCTTTTATATTTACTATATAATTAAAGTAATTAGGTTTGCAACATTTTCTCTTTTTCCTTTTACTCTACTGTGTATATTACAATTTCATTCTTATTTCTATACTACAATTTACAATGCCTGCAGAAGATAAAAATCTCTTACTTCAAGCCCAGCTGTTATCCAAAAGAGAAACGGTTTTTGCCGCGCTCATCAGCAGGTGGGACCAGATAAAGTCGTCCACTATCTCGGACATTTTTACGGTACAAGCCCACTACGAAGACTTGCCCTCCCTTCACGTTAAATTCGAGACGGCAAATGAAAAATTAAGTGACCTTAATGCCCTCTTAACAAAAAAAAATCAGGTGAATACTCAAGCCGCAGTAATCGCTTTTGAAAACATATTAATTAATATTAAATCTAAATATTTACAATTGAAAAAAAAGAACCTATTATAACCTCTATACCAGTTACCAGCCCTAGCCAATTGTCTCAGGGTGGTTTATCATTACCGCCAATTAACTTGCCTACTTTCTCAGGCGACTTAGAACAGTGGCTTGAATTTTTTTCGCTATTCACATCCCTTGTTCACGATAACCCGTCTCTAAGCCCCATTCAACGTTTTCATTTTTTAAGGTCCAATTTAAGCGGAAGTGCTCTTTCAGTCATCACCAATTTTCAACTTACGACTGAAAATTACCAGCAATAGCTCAAAATATCCCTGGAGAATAGCTCAAGCATATTTGAACAAAATTTTGCATTCCAAGCCCATCAACTCAAAGTCGTTAAGGAATTTAAAGCATTTCCTAGAAATGCATCAGAATTCGGTGCAGGCTATCAAGGCGCTACATATCGATGATTTAGCAAATTTTATTTTGTTAACCTTGTCATTAAACAACCTAGATTCCCGCACTTCCAAAGCCAATCAACATTCTGCAAAATCGGTCCCTCTATTTGATTACTTGCTAAATTTTGTTACCAAGCAAATTAAAACGCTGGAGATAATTTCTCCCCCATCAATCAAAATAGAAACCCTAAAGTTAATTCATTAATCGTCAACATTAGTTCTGTTCCTTCACCACAATCAAATAGAACTCTGGCGGCATCATCTAATTCCACTAATTTTAAATGTATTTCTTTTCGTAAACCGCATTCTTTATCTTCCTGTTTCGAGTTTTTATCCCTCACTCGAGATAAAAAAAATCGACTTCCTGAAGAAACACAAACGGTGTTTCAATTGTCTGGGTCCGCACTTAAAAGGCAGTTGCAATTCCCGTGATCATCACACACTTTTGCATCCCTCCAAAGTTGTAAATTCAAATGTACATTTGAATTCCGTGCCTAATCGCGCATCTGATCATGCTAATCACATATCTAGTGAACAAGCATCCTCTTCCGCTGGTCAAACAACAGCTGATTCCTCAATGTCTCTTAGTTGTATTACTTCCCGTAATCACGTGACTTCACTTCTAGGTACCTTTCGTGCACTTATTTTTGATACTCACTTAGGTTACGTTCTCGTCAGAGGGGTCATCGACCCGGGGGTCGCAACTTTCTTTTATTTCTAAACGCCTTTTTGATTAATTGGGTCAAAAAAATCCGTGATATGCCCATTACTATTTCAGGTATCGGTAGGCGTGTTTCCAACTCTCCTGGCACATTTTTGTGCGACATTTTCTCGACATTTTCTCAGAGGCACATTCTTGTCAACCCGTCCATGGTTCCTCATATTGCTAACCATTTGCCTTCCAAAAGTCTTACTCCAGAAATTGCTCGCGCATTTGAACCTATGCGTTTGGCCGATCCTGACTTTCATCAATCAGACAAGATTGACCTTCTCTTAGGTGCAGATGTATACATTAATTATTATTGCCTCATCCGTTTATTCCAAGCTCTATTGGTCCAATTGCTATACTACTATAGCACTATAAGTACTATAAGTACTATTTTTGGTTAGACAATCATAGGTCCTATCCAAGCCCTATCTCGAGATCAATCAGCCACTTCGTTAATTTCAGTTTGTCAAATTTCTTAAGATATCCATAAGTTTTCAGAAATTGAGAATATTGAAAAACTCCCATTTGAACAACCTGTGAGTACAGACCACAAAGACTCAAATGCTTCTGACATTCCAGATAACATTGACCCTTTTATTAAGACCAATACATGTAGTCACAGACTAAATAGTGATAACGTTCCCCAGAAACTACAAATTGACTCCTTAAACTTAAATCAAGTTTCAAAATTTAATCACATCGATAAAATAGGTGGTGATGATACAATTGTCAGTGATTCATTTGATGAAAGTCTTTTGTTTCCCTAACAGAAGAGGACAACTACATCTCATCCTCAAAGAGTCACAATTCTTCACTATTCCAAGCCAAACGTTAATAGCAAATTCATGCTGAAACCCATTCTCTCTAATAGCTCTGGGATTTTCAAGAGCCCATACATGATAATTTCTTTGATTAACAATTCCTCCTCTTGTAAAAGTAGCTTCATCGATCCATATAATTTTTAATTTTGTCAAGAAACCAGTTACTAAAATTCAATCTCTTGACATAATCTATGGGTACCCATAATCTATGGGGTATGGGTAGCGATTATCACCTTTCAAAGTTCGCCATATTGCTTGCCGCGATATTGCTAATGCAGCAGATGCTCTTCGGATGCTAGTCTCAGGATTGTTATCGAAGTGGCGTTGGACACAATTTCTTCTACGATAATCTGCTTCTTTTCTTCTTATTGATGCCTGGAATTGGTCGCCTTCATTACGTATTAAGAATGAGCCAGTCTCTTGTAGTCAATTAGAAGTTAACGAAAAGACTCGTCGATTAGGCACTCTTCTATTTGAAAATCGGCGCGCATACTCCCGCACCGCTTCTAAAGCATTACCGTTACAGAAACCATACACAAAAATCATATCAGCGTATTCAACATTAGAATATGTATGCGGCATTGTGGCTGATGCTATTCACACAAAAATATCTGAGTAACTGACAGAAGACTGATTAAGGAATTATAATCCTAGAAGGAAGCCAAAATGTAAACAAATAAAAGAATGTAAAGGATAACATTAAGTGTTTACATATCGCACTGCCTAGCCTGACGAACTTTGAAAGGTGATAATCGCTACCTGTAACATTTTTGTTTTGTTTCTTTTTTTTGCGATTTTCTCTAAAACTAAGCAAAAACGAGCAAATCTCAAAAAGTCTTTTTGTCTTAGTTTTTCGGTCTCCTATAAGTTCCTGAAGTTTTGCCATTTAAATTCGGGACACCCTGTATAATATTGGGTCGTTTCATATAAAATGATTTTTTTAGTTGAACAGCTTTATGAAATAAAAACATTTACCCTCACTTTATGTATACATTTCCTCCAATATGTGTGGAAATTGGTTGTTGAACCGAATCACTCGAGCCAGTCTTGAACCGGAAACCAATGGATTTTCCCTAACCTCTCGACACTCACCACAACTACCAGGGTTAAACGAGAAGAAAGAAAATAAAGAAAATATTTGATCGATATTCAAAAGGACAGCAATGGCCAAGGATATCCTTTGGCCGCCAAAATAGTTAGAACATTGATTTAATTACTATTTACTTTTTTTTAATTTAATTTAATCACAGTTTTGGTTTTGTGTTTTAATTTTAAAAAATCAATTCTTAATCTAAATGTCATAGTTGATAGCGCCATAACTAGATGCACGCCTCAGATTCTGAAGAAGGTTTGGTGAGAGAGATATGCTGCAAGTGGAGGAAATAAACGTTACTCATAGCTGTTAGAGCCCCCGCAAAATTGTCTCTTGAATGAGCCCCAAAAACTAAAATAAATTAAACGAAAAAATATAGCAGAGGTAGCAGGGCGACTATGACTGATGTCGATGATCTAGATGGCTTCAATGGAAACAATCTTCAAGAAGCTGTTGAAGCGGTGGCTTTCTTCTAGAAGGTGGTTGAAGAACTAGTACGCCCACGTCTGCATTCAAATCAAAGATGAAACAACAACAGCGTCTTAACAGTGACGCTAACTATCCGCCATATTGTATTGCACTCTAAACAACTAATTATCAAGTTGGGCTAACTATCATATGGCCGTTGCTAGGTAACGGCAGCCAAAGCCTACAGCCGCAGCAGCGACCTCCTATATCGCTCACCTCACCAATAATATATTATAATAATATATTAATACAATACAGAATTAAAATTAATGCAACCAACATAAATAAAAAATAAAGTTTATTGTAATGGCGTTAACAGGTAGCATTACCAGTAAACAGAAACATGAAATTTTAGTTTTCTAAATTTTTGAAAGTTGTGCATTTTCTCAATAAATCATTAATTAATTAATGTATGGTTCTAATCATATTGATTTAAAAAAAAATAGATTTAAATGATAGTTTTAAAAATGTAAAATTATTTAGTTTTGTTTGAGTTAAATGCTAACGAATCCATATTTTCTGTGTACGCCATTTTTTTTTCTGTAATCCAGTATTAGTCAAGTCAATAAACATATTGTAGAGTGCATGAAATAGGCTATAATTTTTGACTCCATAGCTTCATTAGGAGTAGTTAGTACATACTAAAACATACTAAAATTTCACGCCCCTGAAGGATGAGCTAACGGGGGAGGGGAGAAAGTCCCATTTTCGGGTTTTTTTTCAATTGTATCTCGAAAACAGTGCACTCCAGAAAAATATGTTATAAATAAAAATTAAAGCTAATTAAATTTCCTATAACATTGACATCATACATATTTGTCGAACTTCCAACGGTTTTCGAGATATACGTTATAAAATCGATAATTTTCGCAAAAAATAATTTAAACCTCACATTTTGTCAAACATTTGTTTCTAGTGCCTCCCACGATTGTTTCTCAGAAAAAATGAAAAAATCAAAGTTATATAGCATTAGATTTACTTTAATTTCATATTTACGTTTTTGGCACTTGAAGCAAATGTTTGACAGAAAGTGAGGTAAACATAATTTGTATTCGAAAATTATCGATTTTTAATAACGTATATCTCTAAAAACCGTTGAAAGATCGACAAATAGCTTATTTTCCTAGAGTGCACACTTTTCTAGATATAATCGAAAATTCTAAAAATGGGACCTTTTCCCCTCTCCCTCACCGTTAGCTCTTCTCCCAGGGGAAGGTACTTTTAGTATGTTCACCTAAATATAAATTATCGCATATTTCATGCACTCTACACTCTCCATTTCAGCATTCATTGACTGGTCTATATCTGTGGTACCTGTGCATATTGGGCTATGTGTAAAAATTGCGATTTTAGGAAAACTGATTTGAATGTTTCAGAGTTTTTCCAAAATCATCCAGTTAAAAAAAATCAAATTGTGGGGCTTAAACTCTTGACAGTACATTTCTATTTATGTTGGTAAGGTCCGTTACAATTCTTGCCAATATTCTAATATTTAATAGTAATCGTTCCAAAAAAAAATCGAACTCTTAGCCCGCATTGCACTAATCGATTTTGTGTGAAATGGACTAAGTGATTAATGTTAACGTGATTGACCTCTGAAAGCAAAGTGGGTAACTAGTATTCAGAGTTGAGAAAAATTTGATATTTATTGAATAATATTTTTCCTCTTTCAAAAATTTATTTTTGAAATTTTTTATATATATTTTTTTTTACATAAAAGAAAATTCTAGAAAAAAATAAAATAACATACACAGCTTGCCTAAATATATATATATATATATATATATATATATATATATTTATTTATTTTAATGGTAGTTTTTAAAACATTAAAAAAAAAAATCACTTATAATTTCCTTTCATCCGTCTTCTTCTTCACCTAAATCTGGGTACAGATCCTGCTTAGATGTAGATTTCAGCTCTTCATAAAATCGTCAAAATGCTGGACTCATGTAGGGAAGAAGATCTAACAGAGCTTTCCTCTTTTCTGCCGCTATCGGAAATGATTCAACATTTCTGATTGCTGGCTCCAATTTTTCTAGCCTGTCCTTTTTCAAAAAACTTACTGTTTTAAAATTAACATTTATATCGAGAGTCGACTTGTAGTAGAGAACACCGCAGCTATCTTTGTTATAGTTAAGCCATCTTACCTTCCTCCAATGCATAGTGCCCTTTTCATTATCTTTTTTCTATTAACTAGACGCGAATCTTACAAAGGGAGGACACACTCAGTCTCTCACGGATCTTGTTGGCAATTTTTTTGGAGGTTTCTGGTCAAAAAATATTAGACACGTATTTTGCCGTTCCGACCAATGGGCCCTAGGAGCCGAGAAAAAAAAATAAAAAATAGCATTAAACTAATTTATTTTTTATCTCGAGTTTAAAAAATGATATCGACATGATTTTTGCACCAAGATTTTTAGTTTTGATTGCGGATTTAAGGAAAAATATAGTCGTTCCATAGATTTTGGTTTAGGTTATATATAAATATATATATACATATATATATATATATATATATATATATATATATATATATATATTTATACATACATATATATATATATATATATATATATATATATATATATATATATATATATATATATATTTGTTTAATTGGTATCTATATATATAACATACGTTTCCTGAGTTTTGAGGGTGGTGAAATGGAATTATAGGGCTAAATAAGTTTTCTACCACATTTTACAGTGTAAAAGCTAAAATTTTTCAAGTGAAGTACGTTCAATATATTTTTTTTTCACAAGAACCGACATCGGATTCGAATTCAGCATTCAAAAGAACCCTTAAATACGAAATTTCATTCAAATAGAAAAATAAAAATTTGTAAGCTTCAAAATTTGCCTGACCAAATGGTAGGCAACTTTTGTTTAAATTGATAAAAACATGAATTACGCTTAGACGGTTAAACTTATGAACTTTAATTTTTTTTTCACAAAATATAGGGTGGTAATACGCTTGAAATGTATTTGGTTTAATCAACCTATCTGGTTTCAAACTCAAGTCAAAATGTTTTTCGGATTTTCCAATTTTTTTAATAGGTTTTTGTTAATCGAATTTTACATTTATATACATGGAAAGAAAGCTGAGACTCTCCTCTTTCCAGCGATACCAACCAGTGAATTGCGTGACAAAGTAATGGCGATTTAAAGGTATGTAACCAATAATCGGTTTAAAAATTTTATTTTTCTCGAAGAGGGTGAAAAAAATGACATTTTTTGATTTTGTTAAATAAGCGTTTTTTAATGTTTTTTAGGGCGCTGAATTAGAATCTGACGTCAATTTTTGTGTAAAAAAAATCTATAGAGGTAGTTTGCTTGAAAAACTAATCATTTTTTTAGAATTTAATTAACCTAAACCAAAATCTATGGAGCGACTATATTTTTCCTTAAATCCGCAATCAAAATCTTGGTGCAAAAATCATGTCGATATCATTTTTTAAACTCGAGATAAAAAATAAATTAGTTTAATGCTATTTTATTTTTTTTTCTCGGCTTCTAGGGCCCATTGGTCGGAACGGCAAAATACGTGTCTAATATTTTTTGACCTACCTTCAAAAAAATTGCTAACAAGATACGTGAGAGACTGAGTGTGTCCTCCCCTTGTTAGTAAACTTTTTACAAGTAAAAGTTCAAGATTGGAGTATCAGCCCACGATTCACAAAGTAATATCCTTCAGGGCAATGGACGGAACACTCCCGTTAGAGAGAAGAAAAGAGAAAAAAATTACGATTCTGGTGATGTATGTAGATAGCTCGAAATTCACAAAATTCAACTTAGCCCACTATGCAAAGGTGGCACAGATATATATGTAGTTGTATGTTTTATTTTTATGATATAGAGAAAACGATATATCTTTAGCTACGAATCGATTTTAGAATATCGGATCATCTGAAGAAAAATATCGATGTTTCTATATATCGTATATCGATACCAATCCTTACAGTTAAAGGAAAGGATTAGCGATACAGTTTTTCGATAAAAGGCATAAATAAGCATTACTAAAACATTCTAGGTCCGTGGGCTGCATTTAAATGGGACTACTAATGAGCTGGGCCCTTTGTAGCCAAATAGATTGCCCTTATCGGGCACGTAATGCAAAACGTTTCCCTTCCGGCTCACTTACTCTTCTGTATTATTATTTAGTATGTATTTCTTCATTTATGTTTTACATTTCGTAATGTTTACTTTATGAAACATGAACCGCCTATTTTTGTAATTTATTTGAAGTATGGTACATTCTTGTATAGGGACAAAAATACCATTTCGAACGAATTGGTACGTATTCCATTAAGAAAAAAAAACAAAAACTTTTTTTACTATCTTGTATATTCGTATTCTATATGAGTCACAAAAGTACATGTAATAAAGTAATAAGAGTTCAAGCACATAATACTTATTCATATTTCCTAGTTTTCCAAGTGAAATCTAATACTAAAAAAAAGGCTGGCACCAAGAGGTGAATTCCCAGAGGCACCTGGAGGTACCACCATTTTATTTTGCAAAAAATATTCATTAATTTTTTTAGATTTCATTAAAATGTAAAATAAAGGATTTTAGAAACAAAATTTAAAAAATCGTTTAACCAGGTCCTGGGAACTGGAGGGTTAAATCATCCTTTGTGATGTACAGATCGCGATCAAATTGTGAACCTTCCCTTAGTATACCAAGCCAAAAAGGCGAGTGAATGGACACCGTTTTGTTGATACAATGGTTTAAAAAACAATTTCATTCTTAAAGTTTTATATATATATATATATATAGTTGTTATAGTAAGGTTCTTGAGGTTCAGTCAATAAATAAAAACAACTATTTTGACGACGTTTCGTGGCTGTTCTCATAATCATGCCCTACAGTGACAAAACAGGTTACAATAAAAATATATATATTTTTATTGTAACCTGTTTTGTCACTATTTGTCACTATATAACGTATATATACGTTATACAAGTTATTTCAAAACATAAAGTTAGCTACAGTACAAGTATATAACAACAAGTGTTAGAATAATAAAAATATATATAATTACAGAACATAGAGGAGTATGAAGCTACTTACAATGTTACTGGTGGATCTGGGATAGACTGGTAGATCTGGAATAGACTGGTAGATAGAACTGGTAGATTCCCCCAAAATTATTCACCATGAACAAAATAATTTTAAAAGAAATATTAAAGAAATGCTAACCATAGAAAAATTTAAAAATCGCGCAAATAAACAAAAAAATCAGACGTTCTAAATCTTAACACCTGCTATTCCAACTTAATACGACTTAATAAGACGACGTTTCGTGGCTGTTCTCATAATCATGCCCTACAGTGACAAAACAGGTTACAATAAAATTATATAAGTTATACAAGTTATTACAAAACATTATATAATTCTATTATTATTTTAAATTATATAATTATCTAATTGTTAATGATTATTTTTTTTAATGAAAAATGAATTAGGTAAATAATTTTTAAAAACTATTAAAAAAAACATATGACTGAACTCTTCCGTTTTTCTCTAAAATTTAACTTGTATGTTCATTTCTAAATGATTTAACCTGAATGATGAATGATTAATCCTGGCAGATCTGTAAAACAGTGTCCTTATACCAGTCTAATATTTCAAAAAAGTGTCCTTTTAAGGAAAACAATATCCAGGACGACATCAATAGCGGAAAATATCCTTCGGATAACTTAAACACCATTAAAACAGCATCCTTAAGGACGAAAAAACTAATAAAATTCCGCCATCTTAAAACAACATCCTTAAGGAAGAAAACTAATTCTAATTGTGGAAGGAGAGAGTGGCCAAGGATGTCCTTCGGCCTCAAAAAATCGTCAGATCCTGGCAGATCTGTAAAACAGTTAGATAACAGTACAAGTATATAACAGCATGTGTTAGAATAATAAAAATATATATAATTACAGAATATAGAGGAGTATGAAGCTACTTACAATGTGCTATGTTGCTCTTGGGGTTTATGGGAAATACTGTGTTGCTATCTGAATAGAACCCCATTTATTAATATTTTATTGATTACCTTTATTGGATTCTAATCTAATACGTGCAAACCAATTCAGTATTACTTTAGTGGCATTTAAGGAAAGAGAATAATTATGATGAATATTAAACTTACTACATTTACTAAAGCGATTATGTATATACATGAAACTATAGGATGGTTTTACAAATACTATATTCTAAGGTCAGCACACAATTTACCATTTATAAACTTATTACAGACTATTACAAATATTTGGTACTTATCAAAATGGAGTATGGGTCTTCAGTCGGCGTTTGGAGTCCGGTCATAAGAAGGGCTTTCTGTCTCTCTGGGTTGGCCATCCAAGAGATCATCGCTGAGGACCTCCAGCATCCCCCCTCAGCAATATCACTTCCAACCGTCGCTCATCTCTTCGTCAACTCTCCGTCGATCAAACTCTTCCACCAAACTATCCCTCTTCGTTTTCAGTACCATGTTTTTAAAGAGCTTCATCCGTTCCATCTTACGTTTACTCTCCTTTGTCTGAAAGTTTTGATTTCTTTGTTTGCAACTTTCTTTGTCTCCAAGAAACTTTTGTAGAAAGAATATTTTACAGCGATGGTCACTCCGAAGGTTTGGCCTGGTTCAGATCCCCTTTGAAGGGTGTTATGGCTTACCACTCATATTCCAGACTTCAGAGGAGTGCCGGTCCTTTTCATCCCGCCGTCTTATTATTAATTATTAATAAATATTATTTAGTGTACTCATAATACATTGCCAATGTTACAAGTGGATCTGGAAAGAGACTAACAATTCTAGTACACAACTAACCTATGCGAATTTTTGAACAGACAGTTACAAAAGTTGTGTGGGTAAGTATTCCCAAAGATGCAGGTACAAAAATATTTATATCATATATATAGATGTAAATGTATATTATTGGTCTGAATGTATTAAGTTGGAATAGCAGGTGTTAAGATTAAGAACGTCTGATTTTTTTGTTTATTTGCGCGATTTTTAAATTTTTCTATGGTTAGCATTTCTTTAATATTTCTTTTAAAATTATTTTGTTCATCATGAATAATTTTGGGGGAATCTACCAGTTCTATCTACCAGTCTATTCCAGATCTACCAGTCTATCCCAGATCCACCAGTAACATTGTAAGTAGCTTCATACTCCTCTATGTTCTGTAATTATATATATTTTTATTATTCTAACACTTGTTGTTATATACTTGTACTGTAGCTAACTTTATGTTTTGAAATAACTTGTATAACGTATATATTTTTTATTGTAACCTGTTTTTTCACTGTTGGGCATGATTATGAGAACAATATAGTCTCGAAACGTCGCTAAAATAGTTGTTTTTTATTTATTGACTGAACCTCAAAAACCTCACTAAATATTTAATAGTAACAGTCAAGAAATTTATCCATATATATATATATATATATATATATATATATATATATACACACATGTGTGTGTGTGTGTGTGTGTATACATACATTTTTTTTATTTAGCAAATTTCCGACAACATTAGTTCTGATAATGGACGCTCTACTGTAAAATCTCATATCATCAACCACAGATCTAAAATATCATCTTCTTTAGAGAACAATCAGAAGTTAGTAGGGGAATCAAGTTGAATGGGAACCACATGCGTAAGGGTAGGAATCAGGGGGTTTAAGTGGCTGCAATTAGAAGGCCTACAAGGGTATTATGGGACAATGAGCCCTTAAAGGATAGAGAGCCTATTTAGGGGAGGGGGGAGTCGGCCCTGCCACAATTAAGGCTAGTTTTGAGTTCCAACCTTCGGGGGGGAGGGGAATGGGCGACTTCAAGTCAGGAGGGGTTAGGGTTCGCTGTGTAAACTGGTCGTTGTAGTTTATGGGCCATTTTATCATTTTGTCAGAATTTCTACAATGTGATTTCATTATAAAAAAAGTGATGTAAAAAAAAAAAAAAGAAAAAAAAAAAAAAGTTTTTCTTGATAAACATGTTTATAATAGTCTCTTGAAAGCACTAGCGAAAAATCCCTTCATAGAATGTAGTCTATATGCACATTTATGATCATGAAAGTTCATAGCCTCTTTTAGTCATCGTATTTTTTTTTTTATACTTCTCCTTACATACAATAATTTTATTTTTTTTTTCTCTTTCAGATTTTAATTCACACCTGTTATTAGGGTAACAATCAGTGAATGTGATGAAATTGAATACTACAGGCCTTGTATGCGTGTGGGAGACTAGCACTCGATAGTACCTCCTCCTGGCATGGGTTAAAGAGATTTATTTGAGCAAATATCTCATCCAGCTTCTTTTAATCCTTCTGAGAGTATTTCCAGGTATGTAAGTCGTGGCCATGTCATTAATGAGTATGTTGTTATGTCCATGAAGTCTGTCGTGAAATCGCCTATAAAGATCATGTATATGTTCCTTTACTGTGGGTATTTCTAAATCAGTGTGAAGTGTGTGGTTTGAAATGTACCAAGGTGATTTCGTGATTAGTCTGAGTAATTTTGATTGGAATATTTTTATTTTTTTAAGGTGTGTATTTTTTGCAGTCACGTATATTTGTGTGGCGTATGTCCATATGGGTTTAGGTAAGTAAGTGTATGTATTTAGTCGTCGGAGTTTTAATGTTGACCGTTTATGAAGCATTGGATACAGAAGTTTTAATCTCTTGTTTAGACTGAGACGTTTTTGTTTTACATGTGGGCCCCAGGTCATTCTTCTATCAAGTGTAAGTCCTAAGTAATGAATTTCGTTTGTTTGTGGTATGGGTTGACTGTCGAAGAAGACAGGTGGACAAGAGTCTTGTCTGAGTGTAAAGGTTATGTGCTGTGATTTGGTGTAGTTCAGTTTTATTTTCCATTGTTTGAACCAGTCTTGTAGTATTGTTAAGTGGTTTTGAAGGGTTAATGATGCAGTTGTGGGGTCTTTATGTCTAGTTAATATTGCTGTATCATCAGCGTATGTTGCTGTCAATGTATGAGAGCTAAGTGCCATATGTGTAAAGAATATATAACAGTGGAGCGAGTATTGACGTCTACACTAGTATTGATGGTACACTAGTTACACAGTAACATTGTAGCTGTGGACCGATGCGCCACAAGTGGGTGTTTTTTTATATAAATCTCACTTCCCAAAGGTTTCGTTCATTCCCTGGTTCCAGAAAGTCAATGCACCTCGATCATGGATTAAAAGTATGTGCAGACTACGGACTAATCATGGTTTATCAGGATCATATTTATTTAAAATAAAGGAGAAAAAGTCAGAAGTTTGTGAGTTATGTGGAGACAGGGAGGACCTAGAACACATCATTATGAATTGTAAAAAATACGCCTTAGAAAGAATAAAATTTACAACGCAAATTAGAAATAAATTAAATATGAATACAATAACATATACAACTATTTTGCAAAACCCTGCTTCACTTATCAATGAATTCGGTGCCTTCTTAAGTGAGACAAATATTAAAATTTAGATTAATTCAATTTTAATTAAATCGAAATATTGTTTTTGTTTTGTTTTTTGTAATTAATTGGTCTTAAATTTAAGTCGGTACTTATAGTAATGACTAAATGAGAAAATGGCTAATGGCTAACGCTAAGGCCTTTATTTAAAATTTAAAAAAAAAAAAAAAAAAAAAAAAAAAAAAAAAAAAAACATTGTAGCTACACTAGTATTGACGTCTACACTGACGTGAGCTAGTATTGATGGGGTCACCCTGTGGTACTCCGGCTTTTACTGGAAAAATAGAGGAGATATCTGAACCTTGTCAGACAGAGAAAAATCTATCAGAGAGAAAAGATTTAAGGATCAGATAATAGGTAAAAGGAAGAAGATTTTTTATTCTTATAGTTAACATTATTATAATAAGCCTTCCTAGAACTATGAAGGTTCTGTAGTTAAAATTTAGTACAGTTGGGTTTAATAGTTTTACCATAGCAAACTCTGTTGCAGAATGGCCACTTATCGGATTTTCAAACTGCACTGAGATCCACATGTCGCTCCATATATTTATAGCTTTTTTTTATTAACAATTGAATTGAAAATAAGTAAATTTTATTATAAATTTTTGGCTCTGTATAACACCGTACCTTTGTAACCACTCTCGAATGGTGCTCACCATCGGTCGATTATCAAACTTCACTGCTCACCACATATTTATCGCTTTTTTATAGCAATATAATTAATAATCTTCAAAGTTTATTATTGCTAAACCTTTCTTGAACTATAAAGATGATTTAGTAAATATTTGGTAAAGAATGGTTATTGGCTTCTCGTTCAATATAATAGTAAAGATTATTTATATTTAGCCTCTACTTTATTGCATTTAAGTAATTTATTTAAATTTATATTATTTGGACTTTTAAAAATAGCGTTAGGATTCAATCCTCTTATTTTAACACTTCCAGAGACTCCAGCCCATTGGCTCGACGATTGTAGTTACCGCTGGAGTAGAGTGCCCTCCAGGATGGAGGCGAGATCAAGTTCGTGCCGGGGTCGGAAGAGTAAGGCTTAGCCTGTGACAACAAAGGTTGATTAGTTCCTGGGGAGCATTTCCTGGGAGCATCCTACGCCAAATCCTTGGATCGTTATTGGAGGATTATATCTAAATTGGAAACTGCAGCTGTCCTCTTGGTCCATGGATTGTCAAGTGAGGTTTAGACACATCATTGTATATAATCAAAGAAAAGAAAATGGCTAGCCTGTGATAACTTTAAAAAAAAAATTTTTAACTTCATATTGAAGACTAAAGCGAGAAGTCGTTAATTGACGATTTATTTATTGAAGATCAAAGCTCCCAGTTCATTATGAAAGACTTATTCACATGACTGTGATTAGACCTATTTGGACGTAGAGAGTTGAGCTTTGGGGCTCTACTAAACCATCCAATTCATCTCGTATACAATCCAAAATCCTTTGAAAAATCCTAAATGCCCTTTACTTTGTTACCAATAAACTAATCCATTAAGACTATAGTGTTCTATATCTTACTGAGTTAGCCCAAACCAGATACCTATCCTTTCACAGTTCCATAACCACACTAATCTATTAATTTCTCAACTTGCTCCCCACTCCATTACCGATAATTCTCCGAGGCGTCTGAAAAGAAGATGGCCTAGAGACCTTATAGTGTAGATTTTTATTGAAGTGCTGCTGATGAGTAGTTCTTCACAAGTTATATACATGTTATTGTAATCGTTATCAACACATTTACTTGATGTATATATTTGTACAATTGTAAATTTCAATAAATTGATATAAAATAAACAAAAAAAACGTCTTATTGATAATTACTCAATATAAATTTGAGGATAATGATTAAAATGACGTAAAAATAACATGTAAAGAACTATTTATATATTGTTATAAAAATTCGATTATTAAGATTATTACTATTACGATTACACAGAATCCACTTATAAATATTACCTAAATTATAATCAATATAATAATATTCTGGATTCATTTCTTTAATTTTGATGTATATATTTTTCAAACACCATATTTAAATTAATCTTAAGCTAGCGTTACCAAATAGATTTACAGAGACCAACATTGTTGAATATTTTGGTAGCCTAAGCCATAACAAAAGAATATATCTTTAACATACACTTTCAAGCACTTTAATAAAAGTTCTACATTTGAAGGTCTCTTAACTATCTTCTTTTTACAAACCTCGGAAGATTATCGGGATTTGAGTGTAAAGCAAGTTGGAAGACTAGTGGATTCGATTGAGAATGGATTTTACAATGAAAGGATTGGTATCTGGTTTGATATAAATTTGCAACATGTGGACTTCAAGATCTTTATGGATACGTTTATTGGTAACAAAGTAAGGAGCATTAAGGTTTTTTCGGAGGATTTTGGATTGTAAGGATTGGATACGGGAAGAATTCGAAGTTTTAGTTGAGCCCCAAAGCTCAATTCCATATTTCCAAATAGGTCTGATAACTGTCATGTAAATGAGTCTTTTATAGTAAATCGGAAGTTTTTTTAACGTTTGTCTAGTAAATGTTGAAGAAATCGAAAACGAGTTGTTTCCTATCACTTCAGTCTTGTATGTGGATTCCAAGTTGAACGTTTGTCCAGTTGGAGTCCTATATAGCGGATCTGTTTAACTGGTATAAGAGGATAATGATTAAAATGACGTGTCAATAACACGTAAAGAACTACTTACGAGTTATTCAATAAAAGTTCTACATTTGAAGGTCTCTTAGCCATGTTCTTTTTAGACGCCTGGGAGGATTATCGAGATTTGAGTACGAAAGAAGTTGGGAGACTAGTGGATTCGAGTGAAATGGGTTTTACAATGAATGGATCGGTATCTGGTTTGGGCTAAATCAGCAACATGTGGACATCAAGATCTTTATGGGAGGCTCGATGGCCGAGTGAGTTGGGGCGTGGGTCGTGGCTCATAAGGATGTTAAGCCCCAAAAACAAACAAAACAAAAGATCTTTATGGATAAATTTGTTATGCAATAAGGAGTATTGATTTCCAATTTTCTATCTGATCTGTTTCTGTTCGGTGCCATTGATGTTTTAATAAGCGAGGTGAGTTATAAAGATGTGTAGAAATAGAAAATGAATAAGCCTGATGATAGGGATAAATGGAATGGTTTTGAAGAAATTTTGAGGGGTAAGATATATTTTGATCACTATGTAGGGTTTTGTTGGGGACATAATATGGAAAATTTATAGTAATCAGAAGGAATTAAGATTGGAATCCAGGAAAAACAATATATGTAGTTTTTTTTTTAAACGATAGCGGTTATACAAGAAGATGATGCGGTCAGCAAATGCGCTCAAGTTCCAGGACATTCCCCCCGATTTATGGGTACCCACCTTTTAGAGGTTAAGTCTGTTCTACGAAAATTACAGAATCCGAATTTGATCAACAGCATTCAGCCGGACATGAACTAGTAGTCCAGGTAATGAGTGGTGAAATGAGGGATGTAGAGTGCATGAAATATGCGATTATTTTTGACTTCATAGCTTCGTTAGGAATAGTTAGAAGGTAAACATACTAAAAGTCCCCACCTCTGGGGGGTGAGCTAACGGTGAGGGAGGGGAGAAGGTCCCATTTTTGGTTTTTTTTTTTCTATTATATCTCGAAAACGGTGGACTCAAGGAAAATATGATACCGATAAAAATTAAAACTAATAGTTTCCTATAAAATTGTTTATATACATCTTTGTCAAAATTTTAACGGTTGTTGAAATATAAGTTATTGAAAATCGATAAAGTGCCAGAAATGTCTACGTATGTGAAATTAAAGGAAATTTAATGTTCTATGTCTTTAATTCTGACATATTTTTCTGAGAAACGATCGTGGAAGGCACAAGGAGGAAGTTTTTGACAAATAGTAAGAATTTTTTTTTTTCTCGAGAATTATCGATTTTCAATGACGTATATCTCGAAAACAGTTGGAAATTCGACAAATATGTATTTATGCAATGTCGTAGGAAATTGAATAGGCTTTCATTTTTATTTGTTACATATTTCTCTAGAGACTACCATTTTCCAGATATAATGAAAAAATCCCAAAATTGGACCTTCTTCCCTCCCCCCCTACCGTTAGCTCACCCCCCAGGGGCGGGGACGTTTAGTATGTTTACCAGGTATGCAAGTTTAAAATGTCGTTTATTTCTTAAAATATATACACAGTAATTTTAAAAAAAGTATAATAAATTTTATTCAAAGTACTGACCCTCGCTTTCTACACATTTTGTCCATCTCTCGGGCAATATATGGATACCATTCCAAAAGAATGCTTCATCTTTATTTGAAATCCATTCATCGAGCCATTTTCGTACGTTTTCGAAATTGTTGAAGTGTTGCTCCGCCAATGAGTGTCCCATCGATGAGAAGAGGTGATAATCAGAAGGTGCCAGGTCAGGTGAATACGGCGGGTGGGGTAGGAGTTCCCAACCAAGCGAAGAAATCGTTTCCTTAGTCAATCTGGCTGAATGTGCAGGAGCGTTATCATGCTGAAGAATGACTTTGGCGTGCCTGTGAGCCCATTCTGGGCGTTTTTTTTTTTTTTTTTTTTTTTTTTTTCGATCAATGCGTGACTCAAATTGATCATTTGTTGTCGGTAGCGCTCGGTATTGACTGTTTCGCCGGGTTTGAGAAGCTCGTAGTAGACTACTCCCTTCTGATCCCACCACACACACAGCATTGTCTTCTTCCCAAAACAATCCGGTCTTGCACTCGATGTGGATGGTTGTCCTGGCGTTACCCATGATTTTTTTCGTTTGGGATTCTGAAAATAAATCCATTTTTCATCGCCAGTTACAACTCGATGCAAAAAACCCTTTCTTTCGTGGCGTAAAAGCAGCATTTCGCACACAGTTTTTCGTTTTTTTTTTTTTTTTCCATCTGTCGTTCGTCCAATTCATGTGGAACCCATTTTCCAACCTTTTGAATCTTTCCCATAGCTCTCAAGCGATCGGAAATGGCTTGCCTAGTGACATTCAACTGTTCTGCCATCATTTGTTGGGTTTGGGTATTGTCTTCGTCTAATAAAGATTGCAATTCGAAGTCCTCAAACTTTTTTGGTCGATTTTCTCGTTTTTGATCAGTAACATCAAAATCACCCCGTTTGAAACTTTGAAACCAACGTTCACATGTCCTGACGGTTGGAGCAACATCGCCATAAGTCTCAACAAGAATTCGATTAAAAGCCTTTTTCTTTTGATTAAATAAGAAAATCATGACATGCCGCAAATGCTCTTTATTTGGCTTAAAATTAGACATTTTTAACACCAAAGAAAGGTATGATACGTCCACGTAAACGACTTAAAAACAACTGTCTTTTGTAAACAAATGACTAACAAACGAAATAGCGTTTAGAGATAAGCAAATCCTTCAATAGGCTAAGAGCGCATTCTATTGGAATTAAAACGACATTTTAAACTTGCATACCTGGTATATTCCAACTACTCCTGAGGAAGCTATAAATACACAAATAATCGCATATTTCATGTACTTTACAATAAGTTTATTGACTGGACTCTCTGAGCAATAACACTCCCATTTAAATAAACGTAAATAAAACAAGTGAATTGTTGATCACTGACAGGTCCATCTGATTATATTGAACATCAATTGGCTGTACCACATATAGTAAGCAGGATTCACGAATAAAATCTATACGAACTAATTTTTAATTTATTATAATATAAAATATGTAATATATATGATTTATTTAAACAAACAAATAAATGTACACACACATTTTAAATGATAGGGCGTATAAAAAAAAAAATGAACGTTTTATCACGTTCCACATTTCAAAAGTCTGTAAATATCTTAATGCTATTTATTATTTAACAGTACTTAATGATCCCTTTAGAGCATTCTCTAAGCTTGTTTACTAACACTGGAGTTCTTCAAAAAAAGTCTCAGTTCAGTTATTTATTTCAAAGAAGGAACATGACAGTGTTCTACGAAATTCTCGTAATTTTAAGACATTACTGAGAAAAAAATTCACAGCCGCTGAAGCAACTCCTGAAATTATTAAATATGATGGGAAAGGTGTCCTTACGACGTTGGAAAGGAAGAAGAGCTCCGGGCGGCCATTAATGGATATCGATGAGGTTCTGAAGGAAGCTGTTGAGTCAAATCCGTCCACAAGTACTCGCGACCATGCCAGGGAGTGTGGTGTGTTGAAAGATACTGTTAGTCGCCATCTTCTCTCCATGGGGAAGGTGAAAAAGACCTGTAGACTGGTCCCTCACGAACTTACTCCTCAACAATCAGCAGTCCAACCAAAGAAAAAATTACAGAACTTTATGGGTTTGAGCTCCTGCCTTATCCACCATATAGTTCAGACCTCGCACCTTCGGATTACTACTTGTTTCGATCCATGGCCCATTTTCTTCAAGGGAAAAAAATTGATAATTTTGCGGAAGTTGAAAATGCTGTCCAATAGTTTTTTGACAGCCATCCCAAGGAATGGTATCAGCCTAGCATCGAGCAATTGGCTAGCAGAGAGGTTATGACGGTAGATGACAACGGACTATACTTTGAGTATTAATTGTATTTTATATTATATTTAATTGTCATTTTTTTTTTATACACCCCATTACTATTTGTCTAAATCTGCTTTCACATTGAAATTATTCACGTTTAATCATAATATGAATTCCCTCAGGCTGGGGTGACACAAGCCCTAAAATTAATGAGAAAACTAAACGGACCAAGTATGGCCATCACTAAACCTGGTGAAGGGAAAGTAGCGTCTGTTCTGAAACGGAGGAGCATTATTCACTTGTTTTTACCTTCCCGGCGCTAGAACAGGAACCACTGCCCATGTAATTAGTTCCGTTATTCATCAGATAATAGAAGGAAGCGAGGGGAACTTTACACGTATCGATGTATCGATATGAAAATGAAACTTGGTTCAGAACATACTCAGAACTTCTAATCAGCAATGGTTGTTCTGTATATCTGAAATCTATGGGTTAATAAATATCTGAAAATAAATGAACAAATATTAGCTATATTTCCCCTAATAAGAAATATTTTAACTTGGATTTGACTGATCTTGCTCAATCTCTCTGCTGTTGTATATAAAAAATTATTCTCTATTATAAAATAAACAATACAATAATACAGGTAAGTGGAAAAAAAAAAAGATATAAGGGCATAGAATGTCAACAGGATTAAACTTTTTTATTTGAAAATTTATCTCCTAGAGAAAACTGAATCGCAGGTAAGCGAAAAAATAATAAACATATCGCCGGTGTGATTTCCAATTCCGTTTGTTTGTTTGTTTGTTTCGTTTAACGTCACTTTATGCTGGTATAACTAATCCGACGATGCTACGGTGGGAGTCCTAAATTTTGTCTATCCTAGCCTAATTATAATTAGGATAGGGATCTTTAACGAGTAACTGACATCGCACAGGCTCGGGACCCCCATTTTACGTCCCTTCCGAAGGACGGCATAGCTAAGGATTTTTTACTCCCTTTAAAAAATCTTAAGGTCGTCTGTCGGGCTGCGAATCCGCGATTTTGGGTTTAGTAGGTTGCTATCCTAACCACTACACAGGTTTTTTCAACAATTCCGTTATGTGCCGTTATTTTAGTACCTACTTTGATATTAAATACAATATGATGCACGTGTGTAATTATTTTTTGGGATAAAATCTCAACCTGATCCAAGCAGAATTTACGTATTAGGGTTTTTACATTAGACTCGGAATTTTATTTTATAACGAAACCTGCAAAAAAATTTTTTTATTTTGTATCAATTTATTGAAATTTACAAGTGTACAATTATATACATAAAGTAAATGGGCTGGTAACGATTACAATAACATGTCAAAACTTGAAAAGAACTACTCATCTGTAGCACCTTAATAAAAATTCTACACTAGAAGAACTCTAGGCCATCTTCTTTTCAGACGCCACGGAGGATTATCGGGAATGGAGTGGGAGGCAAGTTGAGAAACTAATGGATTTGAGTGGTTATGGAGATTACTATGAAAGGATAGGTATCGGGTATGGGCTAACTCAGCAACATATGGAACATTAAGGTCTTTATGGATACGTTTATTTGAAAAAAAAAAAAAAATTAAAAAAATGCTCATAGCGGAATTAACAATCTCTCCGACGATATGACTACGTTGAGGGTCAATGCGGCATCCCCTTAAGTATGTTAAATGTATTTCTTTCTGGTAAAGGTTCAGATGCCTGAAACCACCAAGCTGGCTTGACCCGCACTACACTGACCAGTTCACTCCTTACGCTTCACTTCGAGTTTACATTTATCGATAGTTCTTTCCTATAACCTCACATGTAAACAATCACTTCTACAGTTTCAACTTGGATTGTGTTGTTTAGTTTGTTATATTGATATTTAGTCTTCTTAAATGTAAATAAGTGAAACAGAACTTAACAAAATGAGGATTAAGTGTTTTATCAATTCATGTTTTCTTATTTCATCTTATCTAATGTGTAAAAGTGGAACAAAAGTTAACAAGATTGATTTATACATGGATTTGGAGTTTTATATATTTTTATTTGTTGTATCAATTTAAGTGATAAATTTCAGTATACATATTTTGTGAATGGATTCTTTTTCATTCATATTACTTATTGTCCTAAAGTGAGACAGATTGTATAATTAATTCAATAAAACATATCAATCTAAAAATAAATGTGAGAAAGCATATCACAGGTTTCATATTTTCTTTTTTTCACTTCCCTTGAGAAAATATAGCAGAAATTAACATCATTATTTTCAACTAGGATTCTGTCTTATATTATGTAATCCTTATAACATGGAGAATAGACAATGTGATTAAGATATTACAGATTAAGAGGTAAATGACACATTATATGTAATATTTTTACTCCCGAGTCTTTATTAAATTTGTGGTTATTTTCATTTAGATGGATAGCAAAATTGGAATTTTGGGTCTTATTAGTGTATGCTCTTATATGTTCATTTACTCTTTGATCTACTTAATAAAGACTCGGGAGTAAAAATATTACATCAAGTAGAAAATAGCCTAAAATTAAATACTTTTGAATCACTAGAAATAATAAAATCGTTTAAAACCGATCCAGATTTTTGTTTAAACGATCAGATTAACATATCCAATAGCCCCATTTTAAATTTGTTTCCCATAGGAACGGAAAAATCCAATGAGTCATAAGGAAAACCCCGTTGTAAATCTAAAACTTAACCTACCCGCCCCCCTTTTACTTCTCACAAATTCAGTGTTTTAGTTACCTCGAAGGTGAGTGCCTATGCTTGATTTCTTGTCTTATCTTTTTAAAATACTTTAGTATATTTAATCTATGTAACATAGTACTGATGTGTTGAAAATTTTATTGTATGTTTTAGAACTGAAGATGAATGTTTAGCATTCGAAACTAGTTTTCAAATAAAATAATCTCAATAGAAGTGGCATTTAATTCATAAATCCTAATTGTATTGATCCTTCTATATTATCATGCGTACCTCAAGTACTATATAATTGTTAAACTATTGGTATAATGTTATAGATTAATGTGTTTTAAAAAAAAATTAGAAGCCTTATGATAGAGCATTGTCTCTGAATCATGTAGCTACAAATGTTAAATAAATAGGAGTTATGCCAAATAAATACTTGAGGATTCTGTCTTTTATATATTTACAATTTGTTATTTTCACTTCCCTGATATCAGAAAGTTTATCAGGAATTAACATTACTGGTAGTTTAGCATTATATTAATTCTTGATTTAATTAATATTATATCCCAACTCATCCTAATACTATCCTCACAACCTATGCTGATGACACCAGCGTGTTATCAGTCAATGAAGATCCATTTGCTGCATCCCAGATACTCCAGTCACATATCATTTCCCTTGAAGAACGGTGTCATAACTGGAGAGTTAAGATAAATCCTAGCAAATTCCAGCGAATAACCTTTATTCTCTGTCGAAAACCCACCTCATCCTGTCCTCCTGTATCCTTTAATGGTGTACCGCTAAATAATGTAGAACAGATAAGATACCTTGGATTTTATCTGGACAAGAGACATGGAACCCTCATACAAGATTGAAAAAACAGAAGCTGCACGTCGATTTCGACTGCTCCAACACTTACTTGACAAACGTTCAAAACTCCCGATTCACTATAAGAAATTCATCTGTATGACGATTATCAGACCTATTAGGACTTACGGTATAGAATTGTGGGGATCCACCAAACCATCGAATTCTTCCCGCATACAATCACTCCAATCCAAAATCCTTCGAAAAATCCTAGATGCTATAAAATTAGAGATTATAAAATATTATTTATTATATTTATTTATTATTATATTATTATTATCCCAGATATTATAAAATTATAATATACTTTGTCACAAATGAAGTGATCCACAATGACCTTAATATCCCTTATGCCGCTGATTTAGCACGAACCAGATACCTCTCCTTTCATAATAAACTTACTCCGCATCCAAATCCACTTGTTCCCCACAACTTGCTTCCCACAAATTGTTTCCCAACTTGTTTGCACAACTTGCTTCCTATTTCATTCCTGGCAATCCTCAGAGGCGCCTGAAAAGAAGATCGCCTCGGGATCTTCTTCTTTTGTAAATATTTCATTTGAGTACCACCAATGGGTAGTTCCTCTACAAGTTTTATTCATGTCATTATATTTTATGTATACAGCATATTTTCTAGATGTGTGTTAATACAGTTGTAAATTTCTATATAATAAAGGAAAAAAAATTAATATTAATTCAAAATTGATTTAGTGTCTTATATTTTGAAATTTTCTTCATTATTTTCTTATTTCTCATTTTAATATCAGAAGGTAAACAGAAGCCAATATTACTTTGAACAGGGATTTAGAGTTTCTCCGTAAATGAAGGAGAATAACCTTTCCCCTCTAAAAGTAGCGACTAGAACATCGAAATAAATCGGAACAAGGCTAGAATCGATAAAAGGAATTCTAGGCGCGCGTAGGGGTTGGTGTCAGGCATCCGAACCGTTACCAAATAAAGATAAAGAAAGAATAAATTATGTTTATTCTATTTATTCCTAAGAAGAATTTCCTATAAATGTCAGTAACTGTCTTCTTTGAAATAAGACTAGAGGAAACAGAGCTCCTCTCTGTCTCCTGTCTTCTAAGCTGACAGTACCCCGACATAAAGTAATTTAATAATACATTCTCCATGCTATTAGACTAGATACAAGTGGGGCGATCTATATTGCAGCTGGAGCAGAATCTAGCCACACGAGCTAGGACTTAGTTGACAGCCTGCCCCAAATCCCCAGTGATCCTCCACCTCCCCCGTCTCCTCGCCGTGAGTGGAATCGCGACCGGAATACGCGGCTTAGCCCAAGCCCTCGGGAAATTGCTGCTGGAGCGGAAGTGATTTCATAGCATCCGGTCTATCTTACATTATCCTGCGGCACTATGCGGCCAAGTGACGTCATTCCGGTCCCTTGATAGTTCACGTTATGCCCAACCTGTCACAGGAAGGTAGGGCTCTGCTTTAAAACATTGATCCAAGTGAAAAAGGTTTCAAAAACAATGCCAGCTGATTTGTAGTTATTGGGTAGTCCGGGAATTAATAAAAACTTACTTATGTCGATTTAAAATGATACTACAGGATAAAGGTAACGGTCGGCTTACCTGCCGCTGACCACTACGCGCGTCCAGAATACCTTTTATCGATTCTAACCTTCTTCCGATTTATTTCGGTGTTTTAGTCGCTACTTTTCGAGGGGAAAGGTTATTCTCCTTCATTTACGGAGAAACTCTAAATCCCTGTTCAAAGTAATATTAACTTCTGTTTACCTTCTAATATTAAAATGAGAAATAAGGAAATAATGAAGTGGAAATAAGAAAATATCAAAATATAAAACACTAAATCAATTTTGAACTACACAGGTCGGCGAGTAAAAAACTTCATAGGATTTTTTAACACTTTCTTGTAGATTTTGAACTCCCAAAAACAGGAAAAATATTCAAAACATTCTATCACATAGGTTTTTATGTGTTTTGTTTATTATTATTCGTATGTTACTCACGATGCTTTTGGGTCAGCAGGCAGGCTATACTAAATACCCATGCTTCTTATGCTTGTGGGATAGTAGAGCAAGAGAACAGCACTGGACTGAAAGTGATTGGCCAGGCCGAGAAACTTTAAAACCTGTAGAGAAAAATGTTATCAATACTACTTTGGTACCACCAGAAAAGGTTTTGTTGCCCCCTCTCCATATCACATTGGGGTTGATGAAACAAGTTGTAAAACCGTTAAAAAAGGATGGGGACTGTTTTAAATATCTATGTACAAAATTCCCGAATAAACGATTTGAATAAATGAGTGCTTTTACCAATTTTTTTGTGTTTGAATTAGCAAAAAACCCTTATGTGATAGAAAAAAACAGACATCACTTCTAAAACCAGCGCATTTTAAAACATATCATTCAGTTAAAATATCTTATGCAGCTGACAAACAAAATTTTTTTTGCAGACCTGTGTTATTATCATGTTGAATTAGAATTAATATAATGCTAAACCACTAGTAATGTTAATTCCTCATAAACCTTCTGATATCAGGGAAGTGTAAATAACAAATTATAAATATATAAAAGACAGAATCCTTAAGTATTTATTTAACATTTGTAGCTACATGTTTCGGAGATGTCCCACCATCAGGATTCTAAATGTTTTTAAAAATACATTAATCTACAACCTTACACCAATAGTTTTACAATTATATAATATGTCATTTACCTCTTAATCTGTGATTATTTTCACATAGTCCATTCTCCATGTTACAAAAGATTATATAATATAAGACAGAATCCTTGTTGAAAGTTATGATGTTAATTTCTGCTATATGTTCTCAAGAGAAGTGGAAATAAGAAAATATGAAACCTATAATATACTTTCTCACATTTATTTTTAGATCGATATGTTTTATTGAATTAATCTATCTCACTTTAGAGCAATAAGTAATATGGACGACAAAGAATCAATTCACAAATATTTACACTGAAATTTTCTCACTTAACTTGATAAAACAAATAAAAATATATAAAACTCCAAATCCATGTAAAAATTAATCTTCTTAACTTTTGTAACACTTTTACAGGTAACGGTTCGGATCAGCGACACCAACCCCTAAACCCGCTCAGAATACCTTTTATCGATTCTAACCTTGTACCGATTTATTTCGATGTTCTAGTCGCTGCTTTTAGAAGGGAAAGGTTATTCTCCTACATTTACTGTGAAACTCTAAATCCTTGTTCAAAGTAATATTAACTTCTGTTTACCTTCTAATATTAAAATGAGAAATAAGGAAATATTAAAGTGGAAATAAGGAAATATCAAAATATAAGACACTAAATCAATTTTGAATTAATATTAATTTAATCAACAATTAATATACTACTGAACCACCAGTAAAGCTAATTCCTGATGAACTTTCTGTCAGAGAAGTGAAAATAACAAATTATAAATATAAAAAAGACAGAATCCTTAAGTATTTATTTGACATAACTCCTATTTATTTAAAATTTGTAGCTACATGTTTCAGAGATAATGTTCCATCATCAGGCTTCTAATTTTTTTTAAAAACACATTAATCTATAACATTATACCAATAGTTCTACAATTATATAGTAATGTGTCATTTACCTCTTAATCTGTGATTATTTTCACATTGTCAATTCTCCATGTTATAAGCCATTATATAGTATAAGACAGAATCCTAGTTGAAAGTGATAATGTTAATTTCTGCTATATTTTCTCATGGGAAGTGGAAATAAGAAAACATAAAAAACCTATGATATACTTTCTCACATTTATTTATTAACTGATATGTTTTATTGAATTAATTATACAATCTGTCTCACTTTAGCACAAAAAGTAATATGGATGACAAGGAATCCATTCACAAAATATGTATACTGAAATTGAAACAACAAATACAAATATATAAAACACCAAATCCATGTACAAATAAATCTTGTTAAGTTTCATAACACTTTTACAAGTTTTAAATTTTATCACTTAAATTGATAGAACAAATATAAATATGTAAAACACCAAATCCATGTACAAATTAATCTTCTTAAGTTTTATAACACTTTTACACATAAGCTTAGATGAAATAAGAAAACATGAATTCATAAAACACTAAATCCTCGTGTAGTTAACTTCTGTTTCACTTATTTACATTTAAGAAGTCTAAATATCAATATAACAAACTAAAAAACACAATCCAAGTTGAAACTGTAGAAGTGATTGTTTACATGTGAGGTTATAGGAATGAACTATCGATAAATGTAAACTCGAAGTGAAGCGTAAGGATCGAACTGGTCGGTGCAGCGTGGCTCAAGCCTGTTTGTTGGTGGCTGGCGTCTCGACCGATACCCAAAATAATTAGGATCGATGAATTAATTGCCACTTCTATTGCAATTATTTTATTATAATACTAGTTTTGAGTGGAAAACATTCATCTTCAGTTCTAAAACATTCAAAATTTACATGTTACATGTTACATGGGTAATATATACTAAACTTTTCAAAAATATAAGACAAGAAATGAAGCATTGGTACTCACTTAAGGAGATCTAATCTGAAATATATCCATTGTGGAAAGGGAAATCGGGATAATAGGCTAAAATTTTTGGGGTTTTCTAAAGGATTTCCCTTATGACTCATTGAATTTTTTCGTTCCTATTGGAAACAAATTTAAAATGGAGCTATTGGAAATGTTTGTATACCATCATCGTACCTCAAATGACTAGAAACTATCATAAAAGATTTTTATCAATTTCTAGCTGTACCTGGCCTGTGTTGCTGCGCGTTTAGCAAAATTTAAAAAATATAAAAAACTCAGTACAACAATTATTGTAGTATTTTTATTTAATTTGTGTACTTTTTTAATATTTCATTTTTTTTTTATTTGAAATGAAAACTTTTCAATGAATTCATTTTTTCATTTTATTGAAGTGCTGATGGATATACTAATTTGTTTGTTTGTTTTTCCATCTGTTGCGTTTACAAATAAATCAGATCGTTTTCCATTACGTAAGCAGGCCAAATAGAACTATCCATAAGAGAAGCATGTAGTGAAATTTCCAAATTTAGTCCGCAAACTTGTAGTGATTACCTCTGTGTCTTGTTGATAATCATTGCAATGGCGAGTCGTACTTAGGGTTGCCATTTGTCCGGCTTTTTACGGCCGTGTCCGGTCAAATATTTGTGTGTCCGGCCTGTCCGGCATTTGTTAGGCTTTTTCGTCTTCTCGTTGAAAGTAGCAATATTATGGCGTGGCGGAAATGCGACTCGGTTCAGATCTTGGAAACCCCCGCTCCTCTTACCTTTTTGACTAATTTAGTAAACTTTTTGACCAAGGGCAGAATTTCATAAAAGATTTTAAAAAACATTCGGCAAATAAAAAGTGGACTGCTTATTTTAGACCATTTCATAATGAAGAATTTAATTCTGAACTACTAAAATTGTAAGAATACTATTTTGCGATTCTATGCCATAACGTCAACGTTGAAAGAATTTTCTCTTTGATTAATACCGAGTGGACAAAGGAACGCAATAAATTTCAAACAGAAACAATTGAACAGATGATGTTCATCATATGCAATTTAAAATTAACATGTGCAGAATTTTATGATATGATTTCTAAGGAAAACGATTTGGATAAAGTAGGTGAAAAAGCAAAATACAACTAAGAATTTATGGATTTTTATTATTATTTAGAAACATTTGAGATTTCTTTATAATTGGCTTTTTAATTTTAATCTTTTTGTTTTCTCCTTAGAATAGTGCATATATTTTTATATTTGTATAATCAAAACTATTTGTTTACTGCCAAAGTGGAGCTGTAATTTATTTATTTTCGTTTTTGTTTTATATTAGTGAAGTCTATAGAAGACTGAAAATGTTTCAGGTAGTTATTAATTTTAATGTCGTCATACATAATGATCAAAAGATTAAGGATATGACTGTAAATAAGTGGTTAATGTTATAACCAAAAACTTATCCTGCGATAAATTATGTAACATAGCTTTGATTTATTAAAAATTATATTTAACTTATCTTGATAGACGTTTTTATTATTTAAGTTAATTCCAACTTTAAAAACGTACAACCGGCTTTATATAAGGTATGTTTGGCTTTTAAAGATAATGTCCGGCTTTTGTGGCAAATGTCCGGCTTAATAAAGTGCCAAGTCCGGCTTTTGTATTTTAGGAGATGGCAACCCGAGTCGTACTGGAAATAACACTCGTTTAAATTCGAATGTCATATCAGGCACGAGTACATCCTCGCCCTTAAATTTACCATTCAAAATAGTAGCTTCGAGTATCGTTTCGATGTTTCGAAGAAGAATGACTGGCGTGACAATTATCAATGTTAGAACGTGTGGAGGCATGCCTGACAAGTCATTTGAATTCAAAAATTCAGTTGGATAATTCGTTACATAGACATGTTGTCGCTTCGCCTGGTATGTCGTATTGAGCGGTGTAGTTAATTGTATTGATTTATTGTGCAAATGAAGCGTTTTTACTTGTTATATTTCTGTTTTGTTTTTATTCGTGTCAGTAACAGTAACAGTAACATCCTCACCTAAGTACTGAACCCAAAACCCTTCATCGGTTGTTAGTGCTACAAGTTTATACGTACATTTTACAGGTTACTCGTGCACTTTTACAATGTCAACTCTTTACATATAAAAATTCATATTGGTTAAAATAATAATAAATTTATAGATATCGATATAATAAAGAAATAAAAATCGTTCCATGTTGTTAGAAAATAAAAATAAAATGAAATATAATAGGGTTTTATTATATTATATTTTATTTTTATTTTCTTTATCATTTTATAATTTATCTTCATTTTGTTCTCAGATATTTTCAAATTGTTTATTAACTCTACCATTTTTCATTTTATCTACTTACTTTTTTTTTTTCCTCTCTTTTTTATTTACTTATTTTTTTTTTTCTCGATATTTCTTTATTTTAGTTATGATGATGGTCATCGAAGATTTGGTCGAAACTTTTGCAAATAAAATAAAGTATATTAAAATTGCTTAAAATTTTTTGACTAATCCCACCCAATATATTCCAATATTTTTTGTTTTTATTTTATTTTCTCTGCCTTCGTCGTAAACCTACGACTTCCTAGCATATAGATCCGCTATCTGGGACTCAAACTGGACAAGCTTTTAGCTTGGAATCCACATGCAAGACTAAAACGACAGGAAACTGACCATCGTTTTCGACTCGAACGTTCAAAAGACTTCCGATTCGCTAAAAAAAAAAAAATTCTCATTTACATGGCAGCTATCAGACCTATTTGGATCTGCTATGATTAAGAATTGAGGGGTAACGGTCGGGTAAAGAGGAGGCAACCAGAATACCTTTTATCGATTCTTACCTTCTTCCGATTTATTCTGATGTTTTAGTCGCTACTTTTAGAGGGGGAAGGTTATTCTCATTTATTTACGGAGAAACTTTAAGTCCCTGTTCAAAGTAATATTAACTTCTGTTTACCTTATGATATTAAAATGTGAAATAAGAAAATAATGAAGTGGAAATAATAAAATTTCAAAATATAAGACACTAAATCAATTTGGAATTAAATGAAAATTAATATAATGCTAAACCACCAGTAATGTTAATTCTTGATAAACTTTGTGATTTGAGGGAATTAATTGTAAATAACAAATTATAAATATTTAAAAGACAGAATCCTTAAGTATTTATTTGTCATAACTCCTATTTATTTAACATTTGTAGCTACATGTTTCCCAGACAATGCTCCATCATCAGGCTTCTAAATTTTTTTTAAAACACTTTAATCTATAACATTATACCAACAGTTTTACAATTATATAGTAACCTGTCATTTACCTCTTAATTTGTGATTATTTTAACATTGTCTATTCTCCATGTTATAAGCCATTATATAATATAAGACAGAATCCATGTTGAAAGTGATGATGTTAATTTCTGCTATATTTTCTTAAGGGAAGTAGAAATAAGAAAATATGAAACCTATGATATACTTTCTCACATTTATTTTTAGATTGATATGTTTTATTGAAATAATTATACAATCTGTCTCACTTTAGGGCAATAAGTATTATGGATGACAAAGAATGCATTCACAAAATAAGCATACTGAAATTTTATCACTTAAATTGATACGACAAATAAAAATATATAAAACACCAAATCCATGTACAAATTAATCTTCTTAAGTTTTGTAACACTTTTACACATTAGATAAGAGGAAATAAGAAAACATTAATTGATAACACACTTAATCCTTTATGAAACTAATTTTGTTAACTTCTGTTTCACATATTTACATTAAACAATCTGTTACACTTTAGGACAATAAGTATTATGGATGACAAAGAATCCATTCACAAAATATGCATACTGAAATTTTATCGCTTCAATTGATACAACAAATAAAAATATAGAAAACACCAAATCCATGTACAAATTAATCTTCTTAAGTTTTGTAACACTTTTACACATCAGATAAGAGGGAATAAGAAAACATGAATTGATAAAACACTTAATCCTTTATGAAACTCATGTTGTTAACTTATGTTTCAGTTATTTACATTTAAGAAGACTATATATCAATATAACACACTAAACAACACAATCCAAGTTGAAACTGTAGAAGTGATTGTTTACATGTTAGGTTATAGGAAAGAGGTATCGATAAATGTAAACTCGAAGTGAAGCGTAAGGATCGAACTGGTCGGTGTAGCGCTGGTCAAGGCAGTTTGCTGCCTCCTCTTAACCCGACCGTTACCTAAATTTCAAAATATTTCTCAGTAAAATTATGCCGCCTATCACTTAAAATGTTCTTTAGCAAAGAAAAGGAACGTTCTATGGACGTAATAGGACAATTTTTGTAGCATGCGGTAGTGGATGGATCTAGATTATCAGCTTGTATTTCCTTTGATAAAATAATTTAATTTTTTTAACGAATGTAGTCGTAGTTTTTCTCAAGGATTGACTCGAATTTTTAAAACAAACATCTTCCCTTTTCATTTTCAATTCGTTTTCAGCTTTCTTCGAGAGTTTCAATAATTTCGATTTGGTAATTCAGGGATTGATTTCGGGATTCCAATCGTAATGTTCGGAAAGATGGTGACTGATGTTTGAATAAAGGAATATTAGCACCTACTAATTCTTGACACAGGCCAAAATAATTTTTTATAGATTTATAAAAAAAATTACATTATTTACACGCGTAAATACATTACGCGTCTATTTGCGATTTCCTTTCATGGCCTATTGTTTTCACACAGCAAAAACTAACCACCACCTTCCCATCAAATATCAGCTCTGGATATTCATTTGTCCATTGTTTCAATTTTGTAGAAACACTCGCAGCCGTTTTTCGTATTTTCAAAGTTGATAGTTTAAACTCTAGTTAAAAACTGACCCTCTGTGCTAAATAAGAAGTGGGGAATGAAATGGAAAGCGGGGAGTAAAATTTTCTGAGGAAACGTCTTAGTTCTAGGAAGTACGTCGATCCTCAATGTTTGCCTAAATCCTCAAAGCTCCTAATTCAATACGATCATTTAAAAGTAGTAGGTCACAAATACATTTGATCTAAACTACTTACTTTCAATTTAAAACTAATTAACCTATTTAATATAAATAAATGTTGCCCAATAATCGTAAGTAAAATTTTCAAAAAATAAATGGTTAAGTGAGTAAAATTAGATGAATTTGGTTCAATCGTGCAATTTCGTGCAGTAAAACCCGAATTCGTGCAATTAAGCTCAAAAAGTCAAATTTGTGCAATTTCGTGCAAAATAAAATTTAGGAATAAGAATCCTTATTATATAAATGAGATAACTACTTGGGTTAGAGAGCGCTAAATCAAAGCGAACCAAATGTGCAATAGCACAGAAACCCGGTCTCTAGTTATTATATATTATTAATAAATCAGCTTTTTAAGTGATTGCAAATGATACCCTTATAATTATTACGCAAATGATTACTGAATCGCTCGTGGTAATAATACATTTGGTTATGACCTACGAGGAAGATGTCAAAACAAAAGACAGCGCTCAGAGGTAGGTTTATTTACCCACAAAGACACTGCCTTAGCAATTAACATATCACGACACGATCCAATTAGCCATGAACCCAAGGCCATACAATATTCAGATCCTCAAGTCTTGAGCCGTTATATTGTAGAGGAATATGTATCAGGAACAAGCGGCTGAGGAAGACAGCTTATAAGCAGCTTTATCAAGTTAGGTCTGGATCCTCTTTGTGTACCCCATCCTTGTTAATTAATTAACATATAAACAACAGAGGTTTGATAAATAAATGGAAACAGGTGAGCATCAGGTGTGCCAGGAGAACTCTACTGGGAGATTGTTGTAGTCAAAGGTTGGGATGGGTATCAATACACCTTTCGATATATCGATACATACCTGATGATATATCTTTTTCTCTATATAATATCAATTTAACATAAAACCATATACACAACCCACCAAAATATTATTTATATACCTATATAATAGGGCGTATAAACAAAAATGACCGTTTTATCAAATTCCAGAGTTCAAAAGTCTGTAAATATCTTAATGCTTTTTATTATTTACCAATACTTAATAATCCCTTTAGAACATTCTCTTAGCTTGTTTACTAACATTGGACTTCTTCAAAACAAAGCCTCAGATCTGTTATTTATTTCAAAGAAGAAACATGACTGTGTCCTTCGAAATTATCCAAGGAATGGTATCAGCGCGGCATCGAGCAATTGGCTAGCAGATGGGTAATGACGGTAGATATCAATGGGTTATACTTTTGAGTATTAATTGTATTTTATATCAAAGTAATAATACAAATACTTGTTTCAAAAACGGTCTTTTTTTTTATACACCCGATTAGAAAAATTTAAATCAATGTTCATGTTGTTAATTTCTGATAAGCATTCTAAAAAAACTGAATTGAATCTGTTTTTATTGTACAAGAGGTGTAAAAACGAGCACTGGTGTAAATATGGGCACTCTCCCTACTTGCTAAGGGAGATATTGAAGACTGGCGGCGAGGACTGTCTATGGAGCCATTTGCTAATATAAGATAGCAGTGAGCAGTTGGAGCCATGCTTTCAACTAATGTGGATGCAGCTTGAGTTATTGTGCAAATTGGTGTTCATTCTGGACTGTAAACTTTTGAGAGATATGAGAAATCGTTTTAGTTTCATGTTATTATATTTATTTCAAAATAATTTCAGAATGGTATCTGGAAAGCGGAGATCTTAAGCTTTTGAAGCACACCTTTAGTCACTTACGCTTTTAGGTTACATGTGATAGTGCTTATCTTTCTTAGGTGGTGTTGGTGTAAATATGGGAACACATTTCCCCGGAAACTTCTAGATCAAACTAGCATATTTTGTGGTAGAAAGTTCTCTGAATACACTCGGAGTTCAAAGGAGAAGGAATATGTTCAAATTTAGTAAATAGTCATGTTCGGCATACCGTTTTCGAGATATGAGCGCAAAACAAATCGATTATGAAATCATTCGCTTATGAAAACCATTCAATTATGCCCATTCCCAGTTTGGGAACATCAATGTTAGTGATACATCGGCCACAATAAATCGATATTTTCCAAATATTTTTGATATTGTGTATATTTAACTAAGCAAAATTGTTTTTTTTTTTTTAAACTCGATAAAGCTTTTTCTTATATTTTGATATCGATTGACAACGCTGTTTCTTTCGTTATCGATATCCTCAATTCGGTAACGGTCGGCTTAAGAGGAGGCAGCAAACTGGCTTGACCCGCGCTACACCGACCAGTTCGGTGCTTACGCTTCACTTCGAGTTTACATTTATCGACAGCTCTTTCCTATAACCTCAAATGTAAACAATCACTTCTACAGTTTCAACTTGGATTGTGTTGTTTAGTTTGTTATATTGATATTTAGTCTTCTTAAATGTAAATGAGTGAAACAGAAGTTAACAAAATGAGTTTCATAAAGGATTATATATTATATAATCCCTTATAACATGGAGAATGGACAATGTGAAAATAATCACAGATTAAGAGGTAAATGACATATTATATAATTGTAAAACTATTGGTGTGATGTTTTAGATTAATGTATTTTTAAAAAAATTTAGAAGCCTAATGATGGAGCATTTTCTCGGAAACATGCAGCTACAAATGTTAAATAAATAGGAGTTATGTGAAATAAATACTTAACGATTCTGTCTTTTAAATATTTATAATTTGTTATTTACACTTTCCTCACATCACAAAGTTTATCAAGAATTAACATTACTGCTGGCTTAGCATTATATTAATTCTGATTTGATATAAAAGTAATTCAAAATTTATTTAGTGTCTTATATTTCGATATTTTCTTTTTTCCACTTCATTATTTTCTTATTTCTCATTTTAATATCATAAGGTAAACAGAAGTTAATATTACTTTGAACAGGGATTTAAAGTTTTTCCGTAAATAAATGAGAATAACCTTTCCCCTCGAAAAGTAACGACTAAAACACCGAAACAAATCGGAAGAAGGTAAGAATCGATAAAAGGTATTCTGGTTGCCTCCTCTTTACCCGACCGTTACCCCTCAATTCTTAATCATAGCAGATTTCAGTTCTGAAACTCGTTTCTATTGTGAATCATTAAAATTTATTCAGAATTAAGTTAGTGATTGGACATTTATGAACCAACCTCAGGGAAGATGCTAACAAAAAATTGTTAATAGAGACATCAAAAGTCCTCCTCCACGAAAATCTTTAGTAATTATGCAACTAGTGCATTTGAGACGGTATGGAGCATCATATAAGAGGATAAGTAGAATAGAATAGAATAGAAAGAAAACTTTATTCTGGGACAAAGTTCGTTAAGTTCGAATAACATTAAATAACACAAAGTAAGATCATAACTGGCCGGGAGGCTGTTAAAAATAAAACAACTTAGGTAAAATTGAATACAAATATGTATGAAAAAAAATACAGAGAAAAACTAGAAAAAGAAAAAAACTTTAAATAAAAAGAGAGTGAAAAAATAAGTATACAAAATAGAGGTTAATATTGTAAACAAAATTGCAGGAGAGAAAAAAAAAAACAAACAGAAACTTAAAGAAAAATAAAAGATAGAAAATCAAAAATTATCATTACAAGAAATTAAAACATTATCATAATGAAACAATAATTTATGCTAATGTTATATGTCTGACGGTCTTAGTAATTAAATTAGACGATTACTTACATAGAACATATATCCTTATAATTAGAGAGCGTCGAGTTAAAGGGAAAGAAGATGGTGAAAGAATAGTGATTTGAATGTTCCAAGGGAAGAAGCATTGCGGATACAAGGGGAGGAGGGGAGATAATTCCAAAGAGTAGAGGATCGGACAAGGAAGCAACGTTGGAATGCAGTACTTCTGTGGGATGGAGTATAGAGATCGGAAATACGAGATCTTGTATGCAGTGATTTGATAGCGGACTTGTATTTCAGGTTACTGTAAATAAAGGGAGGGTGACGGGTGTTGATAACTTGGAATAGATAGGTGCCTAGGAAGTATTTTCTGTGGAAGGAGTGGGAAAGCCAATTTAACTCAGTGTAGAAATCCGAAACATGGGAACGTGGTTCCGAAGACAAACCTAATGAAGAAATTCATGATGCTTTTTAATCTGTCTTCAAGAACCGTCGAGAGCCGGCCATATATCACGCAACCATAGTCAAATTGAGGGAAGATAAGGAAGGATACTAGGAGTCGGCGTGTGGGTAGGGGAAGGAGGTGACGGGAGCGGTGAAATAGTTTTAGGATGCCGATTGACCTTCGGAAGATTTGTGCAATATGGGATTTCCAGGAGAGGGTTTGATCAATGGTTAAGCCTAAATATTTAACAGAGGAATGGAAAGTTATTGGATGACCATTAAAGAATAATGTGGGAAAGTTGGCATTTGAATGAAGAAGGGAATTGGATCCTATGGCAATTGCTTGAGTAAGTATGTGAATTGATTTTAATCGAATATTACCTTGTAAATATTGAATAATAGGAATCGATCACAATTAGTTGAATGTAGTACAATGAACCAGAGGAGAAAAATTATATTAGGGGATAAATATAATCTTTTCAAATTTTTTAAATTTTCATGCTTAGTGTATTGCACTAATCAGTAACAATTTACTGACCTTACAATAATTTGAACTAATAAAAATACCGTTACAATATTCCCAAATATAGAAAATTATAGCTCCTAACAATATAAAAACCTTAATAAATAATATAGTATAAATGCTTAAATAGAATACAAAATATTAGTCGGAATAAAAAAATTTAAAAAATGCTTGGTAAAATATGAAACAAAGCAATTCTCAATTGATGGTGGAGCTCATGAGCACCACACGTGGCGCATAATCTTTGAGTCTGATGTGAGTACTGATGATGTTACTAGATGACGCTAGTGTAGACAGCACCCATCGACTCATAAATGAAACTTCCATTAACCAACCTATAATTAAGTACTCTTAGATTCCTCGCTGAGAATAATTAAAAATAAAATAAAAATTTACAAATGAATTGAAGACAGAACCTCCCAAAGCATATTCTTTCCGATGATAATGTAGACACTTAGTGATCAACTCTTGTAGTGATGCATCGTCGGTTCTTCGTAAGTACCCTTCTCTACTAAATGTATTGCTAACTCTGGTCTCCCTTCAGAGCGAATAAATCTTTCGCCTTTTACTAAAGATTTCCGTGGAGGGGGACTATTGATGAGTCTATAAACAATATTTAGTTTGCACCCTGCCTAAGGTGGGGTCACTATTTTTACATCAATCACATGTCGATGATTTGAGAGTAATGTATCGCCAACGAAAATCACAAATGCGCGATGCTGTTATCGATAAAATAAGTACTATCGATATTATTAAAACTTGAATATCGAAGTAATGTTTCTTTATAGTTCATCGACAAACGCTTGTTTCTCCTACTTTAAACTTTACTGAAAATAAAAATCGTTAAATATCGATCTTTTAACACAAGTTTCAATGTTAACTCTATATTCTTCATTAGGAATAATTTTATCAGAAAAATCGATGTTAACAAACACGTAAAATTAATTTCATATTCATAATTAACAGTGTAACATATTCTAACTTCCATAAAACTCTTCAGAGGATCTAAATATAAACGATATGATCAATTATCCATATAATCGATTATACGGATATGTTAACACAAAATATGACAATAGAAATTCTTAACGTAAACATGAATATCGATGTTTTAAATAATGTTTCTAAGAAGGACCTTCAGAATTCTACTAAGAATAAATATGAAAATTATAACGGTAAACACTCATTTTTTACTTATTAGTTAAATTGGTGCTTATCAACACTTTTATTATATATCAAATCAAATCTTCCAGTTCGATTTAAGAGTGGTTGGTTAATGAATATTGCACATTCGCATATCCTCAAAAAGATTAGAGGATATCGAAAGATGTTTTTTGATTAATCGTTGAGATCCGAGTACATGGAATTGAATGCAAATTTTCTTAATAATAAAACGAAAAACAAATTTGCCAAATTGAGCTTCAAATAAAATTTTAAATCGATGTTTTCACATAACTTTCAAAGTTAATTTCATGTTCCTTTTTAGTGTACGAATGAAATAAAATAAAATCGACGTTTATAGATAAAAAAACATATTAAAGTCGACTTCATATTCATGATTAGGATCATCGAATTAGGTATTTCAGATTCCACAAGCCACACCTAGATGAACCAAAAACTAACGATTTTGTAATCAATGAAATGGATATGTTGACACACTTGTACAAAATATGGCGACAACGGAGATTTTTAATATAAAAATAAAAATAATGTATGTTTTAAATGAAGTTTCTTAGCTGCACTTTCGTAACCCTACTTAAAATAAGTATGAAAATTATGCCGATAAGCAATCATTTAACTAATAAGAGGCGTAGAATACCAAAAGTAGTCAACTCCAATTTACAGATTTTTTTTACTAGATTATGTTTATGCAAAGTAAGTTAAATCACATACACCGTTATGCAAAAAAAAAAAATAATAAATAAAATTGCTCCCTTGAGAAATTGTTTCTATATTTTCATATGTGCTGAATTCGAACCTGAAGAAAAAAAAATTCTATCTAGCATCATTTTTTGAGAAAGTAGAAGTTATTTTTGAAAAACCTGAAATAGCGTATTTTTTTTAAATTTGAGTCCCCCAGCTGCAAAACCGCACACATCCATCCACACAATTTTTTCAGAAAACACAAAAAACAACCGACAGTTAAACTGCATATGTTACTGAGCTCGTTTTTCATGCACTATTTTTCATTGGATGTGCACTAATTTGAAACTCATTCACTGATTAGATTGATCTTAATTATCAAGAACTTGTGATTTCTTGAACAAAAAATATTTTCTCCCAAAGGTGGATGTATCGGTTTTTTGCAACTAGGGGTCACATTTCATATATTTTTTTTACATTTTCAGGAATATTTTTTGTGAATTTTATATTTACGTGTTTACTAAGTGTGCTGAATTCGTACAAAACAACTCATCAAGAACCATTTTTTACAGATTAGAGGTTGTTTAAAAAAGCAACAACAAAAAAAAATGATATAGCAGTTTTTTTCATATATTTTTATAACACCTTTTTAGGTGTTAGACAAAAACTGGTGTCTGATTGAGATTTTTTTTAATTCGGATTCGAGTTCAGGACACTTCAAAACATAAGATAAAAACATTTTTGTTAAAGCGAGTATTTTGATGCAGAAAAGAGTAATAAAGGTCTCTTCCTTATCCAGCCGACTAGATATACACGTCCTATATTTAAAAGGAATAAAAAATAATATTAATAATAAAATAAATCCTTGGTAAAATATGGAACAAATAAATTCTTCATTAATAATGAAACTCATGAGCACCACACGTGGCACATACTCTTTGAGTCTGATGTGAGTACTGATGAAGTTACTAGATGGCGCTAGTGTAGACAGCACCCATCGATTCATAAATGAAACTACCATTAACCAACCTATAATTAAGTGCTCTTAGATCCCTCGCTGGGAATAATTAAAAATAAAACAAAAATTTGCAAATGAGTTGAAGACAGAACCTCCCAAAGCATATTCTTTCCGATGATAATGTAGACACTTAGTGATCAACTCTTGTAGTGATGCATCATCGGTTCTTCGTAAGTACCCTTCTCTACTAATTGTATCCCTTCAGAGCGAATAAATCTTTCGCCTTTTACTAAAGATTTCCGTGGAGGGGGACTTTTGATGAGTCTATAAACAATTTTTTGTTAGCACCCTGCCTTAGGTGGGGTCATAAATGAACTATCACTCACATAAATTTATTATAATCCTTGCGGTGAAGTACTGATAAAGTTCGATGTACGTATAAATTTAATCGACACAGGTTAATGTCTCGCTGGATCAGTGAGTGACCTTATTACACTGTTCCCCATCAAAATAGTCCTTTCGACAAAATTGTTTTCTTAAGTTTTGAAGTGTCCCGAACACCAATCCGAAATCTCGACCGGGCATTATTTTTATGTCACATTGGTGTTTTCGGTCGAAAAATAAGGTGTTTTCGACATTTCAATCAATTTTTGTCATTAAGAGCTTTAAGAACAAATTAAAAAACCTATTTGATTTTGAAACTTTTATAATGCATTACAAAATGAAACAATTTGGAGAGCATAAGTATTAGACTTTGTTGTATAAATGACATTATTGAAGAATTACATTCCCATTTGAATTTCTCTCCTCCCAACTCGGGAGCAGTTTCAGATGAACACGGAGAACGATTTCCTCAAGAGATAGCCCAAATGGAAAAAATGTATACCTAGGTATAGGTATAAAGGATCATGTTGTTAATTTCTGATAAGCATTCTAAAAAAACATTATTTTTAGATAGAAGATTTTTATTGAATCTGTTTTTATTGTATAAGAGGTGTAAAAACGAGCACTGGTGTAAATATGGGCACTCTCCCTACTGGCTAAGAGAGATATTGAAGACTGGCGGCGAGGACTGTCTATGGAGCCATTTGCTAATATAAGATAGCAGTGAGCAGTTGGAAACATTCTTTTAACTAGTGTGGATGCAGCTTGAGTTATTGTGCAAATTGGTGTTCATTCTGGACTGTTAACGTTTAAGAGACATGTGAAATCGTTTTAGTTTCATGTTATTATATTTATTTCAAAATAATTTCAGAATGGTATCTGGAAAGCGGAGATCTTAAGCTTTTGAAGCACACCTTTAGTCACTTACGCTTTTAGGTTACATGTGATAGTGCTTATCTTTCTTAGGTGGTGTTGGTGTAAATATGGGAACACATTTCCCCGGAAACTTCGAGATCAAACTATATAGCATATTTTGTGGTATAAAGTTCTCTGAATACACTCGGGGTTCAAAAGAGAAGGAATATGTTCAAATTTAGTAAATAGTCATGTTCTGCATACCGTTTTCGAGATATGAGCGCAAAGCAAATCGATTATAAAATCATTCGCTTATGAAAACCATTCAATTATGCCCATTCCCAGTTTGGGAACATCAATGTTAGTGATACATCGGCCAGAATAAATCGATATTTTCCAAATATTTTTGATATTGTGTATATTTAACTAAGCAAAATTGTTTTTTTTTAACTCGATAAAGCTTTTTCTTATATTTTGATATCGATTGACAACACTGTTTCTTTCGTTATCGATATCCTCAATTCGGTAACGGTCGGCTTAAGAGGAGGCAGCAAACTGGCTTGACCCGCGCTACACCGACCAGTTCGGTGCTTACGCTTCACTTGGAGTTTACATTTATCGACAGCTCTTTCCTATAACCTCACATGTAAACAATCACTTCTACAGTTTCAACTTGGATTGTGTTGTTTAGTGTGTTATATTGATATTTAGTCTTCTTAAATGTAAATGAGTGAAACAGAAGTTAACAAAATGAGTTTCATAAAGGATTATATATTATATAATCCCTTATAACATGGAGAATGGACAATGTGAAAATAATCACAGATTAAGAGGTAAATGACATATTATATAATTGTAAAACTATTGGTGTGATGTTATAGATTAATGTATTTTTAAAAAAATTTAGAAGCCTGATGATGGAGCATTTTCTCGGAAACATGTAGCTACAAATGTTAAATAAATAGGAGTTATGTGAAATAAATACTTAAGGATTCTGTCTTTTAAATATTTATAATTTGTTATTTACACTTCCCTCACATCACAAAGTTTATCAAGAATTAACATTACTGGTGGCTTAGCATTATATTAATTCTGATTTGATATAAAAGTAATTCAAAATTTATTTAGTGTCTTATATTTCGATATTTTCTTTTTTCCACTTCATTATTTTCTTATTTCTCATTTTAATATCATAAGGTAAACAGAAGTTAATATTACTTTGAACAGGGATTTAAAGTTTCTCCGTAAATAAATGAGAATAACCTTTCCCCTCGAAAAGTAGCGACTAAACCACCGAAACAAATCGAGAGAAAGGTAAGAATCGATAAAAGGTATTCTGGTTGTCTCCTCTTTACCCGACCGTTACCCCTCAATTCTTAATCATAGCAGATTTCAGTTCTGAAACACGTTTCTATTGTGAATCATTAAAATTTATTCAGAATTAAGTTAGTGATAGGACATTTATGAACCAACCTCAGGGAGGGTGCTAACAAAAAATTGTTAATAGACACATCAAAAGTCCTCCTCCACGAAAATCTTTAGTAATTATGCAACTAGTGCATTTGAGACGGTATGGTATATATAAAACCTTAATAAATAATATAATATAAATGCTTAAATAGAATACAAAATATTAGTCGGAATAAAAAAATTTAAAAAATGATTGGTAAAATATGAAACAAAGCAATTCTCAATTGATGGTGGAGCTACTGAGCACCACACGTGGCGCATAATCTTTGAGTCTGATGTGAGTACTGATGATGTTACTAGATGGCGCTAGTGTATACAGCACCCATCGATTCATAAATGAAACTACCATTAACCAACCTATAATTAAGTGCTCTTAGATCCCTCGCTGGGAATAATTAAAAATAAAACAAAGTGTGCTGAATTCGCACAAAACAACACATCAAGAACCATTTTTTATAGATTAGAGGTTGTTTAAAAAAAGCAACAACAAAAAAACTGATATAGCAGTTTTTTTCATATATTTTTATAACACCTTTTTAGGTGAAAAACAGAATAATAATATTTAATACTCAACATAATTAATGTGAATATATTTTCCTTTTGTACTCTAAATCACGTGTCTCCCATTGTAGTGCCCAACAGTAGTCGGCAAGCATCTTCTCATTGCAATTACAACTATACATATTTCAATTTGGGCTATCTCTTGATGAACTCGTTCTCCGTGTTCATCTAAAACTCCTCCCTAATTGGCTGAGAAGAAATTCAAATGGGAATGCAAGAAATGAATTTTTCAAGAAATTGGTTGCAGAATATCCTTATATGATTAAAGCTATTCTTCAACAATGTGATTTATATAACAAAGTCAAATACTTATGCTCTCCAAATTGTTTCATTTTGTAATGCATTATAAAAGTTTCAATATCAAATAGGTTTTTCAATTTGTCGTTAAGGCTTTTAATGATAAAAAAAATTCCTCGAAATGTCGAAAAACACCTCATTTTCCGACCGAAAACACAAATTTGGTGTCTGATTGAGATTTTTTTTACTTTGGATTCGAGTTCAGGACACTTCAAAACATAAGATAAAAACATTTTTGTTGAAGCGAGTATTTTGATGCAGAAAAGAGTAATAAAGGTCTCTTCCTTATCCAGCCGACTAGGTATACACGTCCTATATTTAAAAGGAATAAAAAATAATATTAATAATAAAATAAATCCTTGGTAAAATATGGAACTAATAAATTCTTCATTAATAATGGAACTAATGAGCACCACACGTGGCACATACTCTTTGAGTCTGATGTGAGTACTGATGAAGTTACTAGATGGCGCTAGTGTAGACAGCACCCATCGATTCATAAATGAAACTACCATTAACCAACCTATAATTAAGTGCTCTTAGATCCCTCGCTGGGAATAATTAAAAATAAAACAAAAATTTGCAAATGAGTTGAAGACAGAACCTCCCAAAGCATATTCTTTCCGATGATAATGTAGACACTTAGTGATCAACTCTTGTAGCGATGCATCATCGGTTCTTCGTAAGTACCCTTCTCTACTAAATGTATTGCTAACTCTGGTCTCCCTTCAGAGCGAATAAATCTTTCGCCTTTTACTAAAGATTTCCGTGGGGGGGGACTTATGATGAGTCTATAAACAATTTTTTGTTAGCACCCTGCCTTAGGTAGGGTCATAAATGAACTATCACTCACATAAATTTATTATAATCCTTGCGGTGAAGTACTGATAAAGTTCGATGTACGTATAAATTTAATCGACACAGGTTAATGTCTCGCTGGATCAGTGAGTGACCTTATTACACTGTTCCCCATCAAAATAGTCCCTTCGACAAAAATGTTGTTTTCTTATGTTTTGAAGTGTCCTGAACACGAATCTTTAATCTCGATTAGGCACCATTTTTATGTCAAATTTGTGTTTTTCGGCCGAAAAATGAGGGTTTTTTTTTCGACAGTTCAATCAATTTTTGTCATTGAAAGCTTTATGAACAAATTAAAAAACTATTTGATTTTGAAACTTTTATAATGAATTACAAAATTAAACAATTTGGAGAGCATAAGTATTAGACTTTGTCGTATAAATGACATTATTGAAGAATTACATTCCCATTTGAATTTCTCTCCTCCCAACTCGGGAGCAGTTTCAGATGAACACGGAGAACGATTTCCTCAAGAGATAGCCCAAATGGAAAAAAGGTATAGCGGTAAATGCAATTGTGATATTAATTCGAATTCAGCACACTTGTAAATATAAAAATTATTCATGGGAGTGAAATAAAAAAAAAATGAAATTAAAAAATACCATATTTCAGGTTTTTCAAAAATAACGTCTATTTTCTCAATAAATTATGCTAGCTAAAATATTTTTACCTTCAGATTCGAATTCAGCACATATGGAAATATAAAAATCAGGAACAATTTATCAAGGGAGCGAATTTTTTTTAATTAAGCTAATTTTTAGAAACTTGATTCAAAACGTCGATATATTTCATTTTCACATTAAAAATCTCTGTTCTCACGTAATTATGTACAAGTGTGTTAACATATATGTTAAATTTGTTCTACATTTAGTAGAGAAGGGTACTTACGTAGAACCGACGATGCGCCACTACAAGAGTTGATCAGTAAGTGTGTACATTATCGTTCTGTCTTCAATTCATTTGTAAATTTTTATTTTATTTTTAATTATTCTCAGCGAGGAATCTAAGAGCACTTAATTATAGGTTGGTTAATGGAAGTTTTATTTATGAGTCGATGGGTACTGCCTACACTAGCGTCATCTAGTAACATCATCAGTACTCACATCAGACTCAAAGTTTATGCGCCATGTGTGGTGCTCATGAGTTCCATCATTAATGAAGAATTTATTTGTTCCACATTTTACCAAGGATTTATTTTATTATTAATATTATTTTTTATTCCTTTTAAATATTTTTAATTTTAACTAGTTATATTTTATTGGATTTTTAAATTGTTAAGAGCTTTAAGTTTTTATATTGGAAATATTGTAACGGTATTTTGACTTGGATATTGCTTTTGTTTTTTGATGGGGGTCTATTAGACCAGTAAAATAAGGGTTTGGCGAAAAAAAAACTGCCGAACTTTTATTCTCAACGGATCTTAATGTTTTTGGCGTGCTGAATCCAAATCTGAAGTTTGCTACCACGACAGCCCGCCAGCCTCATAACCAAAATCTTAAAAATTTGGTCAATAAGCCGGTTATTTTTGGTTTTAATTTTAAATTTAATTTCGATTTAAATTAATCTAATGTGTCAAAAAAAACTTGAATTTATCAAAAGTGCGGTATGTTTAGCGTTATTGCTTGTGAAATTTAAGGGACTTGATCAAAAGTGCATATATGAATTCTAATAGTAATTTTGACCAGCATTTAGATGAAGAAAAAAAAATTTGAATCAAACGAATAGAATTCATAGTGAAAAATGTGCCAAAAAAACTCTTCATTGGAATAAAAAGCAAAGAAAAAAATTATTGTTTAATAGAAAATAAAGGAAAACTGTCAATAAAGCGACACCAGATCAGAGGATCTTATTTTATTACATTTATCTATTTATTATTATTATTTAGGATTTATTTTATTAGATTTTCAATGTAATATTTAAAATCCAATGATAATGAACATAGACTTTAATTTTGCCGTTAGCTTCCGAATGCAAATTGTGTTGAAGAATACTAATTTTTGAGGTGAATTTGATGGACATATGAGTCTGTTTTTACAAGGGAAGGCATTTCTACCTATCCATGTATATCGTTGGTTTATATTTGTATTGCTTCCGAATTAAAAAAGCAAAAGTATTTACACTAAGAGATACTTACCCTGTATAATAGTAAATTTAACCAGCTTTAAAATGAAATTGTTTTTATTTGGATCGGACTAATAGTTTCAGAGTTATAACCAAAAGAGTAGTCCATAAACGTGTTTTATCGGAGAAGAGGGACTCACCGCAAGTTGACCAATTTCTAAAAATTTTCCCAACAAAATAACTTCTCGAAAAATGGTCCGTTTTCGGAGTTTTTTTTTTCATATCGTAGCTACTGGTTCCAGCTACAGTACTTAAATAACTGGTATTATGTGCAGTTTTTGCAATTTTAGGTATGAAAGCAATGCCTGCCGTGGTAGCAAACTTTCGATTCGGATTTAGCATCCCCAAAAACATTAAGACCAGTCGAGAATAAAAGTTTGGCAGTTTCTCTTCGCCAAACCCTTATTTAACTGGACTAATAGACCACAGCAAAAAGAAATATCCGTGTCAAAATACCGTTACAATATTTCCAATACAAAAACTTATAGCTCTTAACAATAAAAAAGAAACATATGGGAAATAACTAGTTCAATAGAATTAAAAATATTAAAGAAGGAATAAAAAAAAAAATAATAATAATAATAAAATAAATGCATGATAAAATATAAAACAAAGCAATTTCCGATTGATGGTGGAGCTCATGAGCACCACACATGGCGCATAAACTTTGAGTCTGATGTGAGTACTGATGATGTTACTAGATGACGCTAGTGTGGACAGCACCCATCGACTTATAAATGAAACTTCCATTAACCAACCTATAATTAAGTGCTCTTAGATCCCTCGCTGGGAATAATTAAAAATAAAACAAAAATTTGCAAATGAGTTGAAGACAGAACCTCCCAAAGCATATTCTTTCCGATGATAATGTAGACACTTAGTGATCAACTCTAGTAGTGATGCATCATCGGTTCTTCGTAAGTACCCTTCTCTACTAAATGTATTGTTAACTCTGGTCTCCCTTCAGAGCGAACAAATCTTTCGCCTTTTACTAAAGATTTCCGTGGAGGGGGACTTTTGATGAGTCAAAAAACAATTTTTTGTTAGCACCCTGCCTTAGGTAGGGTCATAAATGAACTAACACTAACAAAAAATCATTATAATCCTTGCGGTCGATGTAAGTGTAAATCTAGTCGACACAGGTTAATGTCTGGCTGGATCAGGGAGTGACCTTACTACAAAATACGTTGTTCGCCATCAAAATACTCTATGAATACGGCCCAATATTATTTATTTTATAAATTACTGTTTTTCAACAAAAAAGGTGTTATAAAAATATATGAAAAAACTGCTATATCAGTTTGTTTTTTTTGTTTGTTTAATGTTTTTAACAACTTCTAATCTCTAAAAAATGGTGCTTGATAGATTTTTTGTGCTATTGATTCAAATTCAGCACACTTGTAAATATAAAAAATATTCATGGGAGTGAAATAAAAAAAAGAAGAAATTTAACATATATGTTAACACACTTGTACATAATTAAGTGAGAACAGAGATTTTTAATGTGAAAATGAAAAATATCGACGTTTTGAATCAAGTTTCTAAAAATTAGCTTAATTAAAAAAAATTCGTTCCCTTGATAAATTGTTCCTGATTTTTATATTTCCATATGTGGTGAATTCGAATCTGAAGGTAAAAATATTTTAGCTAGCATAATTTTTTGAGAAAATAGACGTTATTTTTGAAAAACCTGAAATATGATATTTTTTAATTTCATTTTTCTTTTATTTCACTCCCATGAATAATTTTTATATTTACAAGTGTGCTGAATTCGAATTAATATCACAAAGCAATTCATCAAGCACCATTTTTTAGAGATTGGAGGTTGTTCAAAAAAAAAAAAAAAAAAGAAAATCTGATACAGCATTTTTTTTCATATATTATTTTATTTCGGTGAAAAACAGTATATATAAAATAATAATATTTAATACTCTACATCACGTGACTCCCGTTGTAATGTACAACAGTAATCGGCAAGCATCTTCCCATTGCATTTACCGCTATACCTTTTTTCCATTTGGGCTATCTCTTGAGGAAATTGTTCTCCGTGTTCATCTGAAACTGCTCCCGAGTTGGGAGGAGAGGAATTCAAATGGGAATGAAATTCTTCAATACTGTCACTTATACGACAAAGTCTAATACTTATGCTCTCCAAATTGTTTCATTTTGTAATGCATTATAAAAGTTTCAAAATCAAATAGGTTTTTTAATTTGTTCTTAAAGCTCTTAATGACAAAAATTGATTGAAATGTCGAAAAACACCTTATTTTTCGACCGAAAACACCAATTTGACATAAAAATAATGCCCGGTCGAGATTTCGGATTGGTGTTCGGGACACTTCAAAACATAGGAAAACATTTTTGTCGAAGGGACTATTTTGATGGGGAACAGTGTAATAAGGTCACTCACTGATCCAGCGAGACATTAACCTTTGTCGATTGAATTTATACGTACATCGAACTTTATCAGTACTTCACCGCAAGGATTATAATAAATTTATGTGAGTGATAGTTCATTTATGACCCTACCTAAGGCAGGGTGCTAACAAAAAATTGTTTATAGACTCATCAAAAGTCCCCCTCCACGGAAATCTTTAGTAAAAGGCGAAAGATTTATTCGCTCTGAAGGGAGACCAGAGTTACCATTATGTTTAGTAGAGAAGGGTACTTACGAAGAACCGATGATGCATCACTACAAGAGTTGATCACTAAGTGTCTACATTATCATCGGAAAGAATATGCTTTGGGAGGTTCTGTCTTCAACTCATTTGCAAATTTTTGTTTTATTTTAATTATTCCCAGCGAGGGATCTAAGAGCACTTAATTATAGGTTGGTTAATGGTAGTTTTATTTATGAATCGATGGGTGCTGTCTACACTAGCGCCATCTAGTAAGATCATCAGTACTCACATCAGACTCAAAGAATATGTGCCACGTGTGGTGCTCATGAGTTGCATCACTAAGGGAGAATTTTTTTATTCCATATTTTACCAAGCATTTTTTTTATTATTAATTATTGTTGTTATTTTTTTTTATTCCTTTTGAGTATTTTTAATTCTAAACAGTTATATTTCATTGGGTTTTTATATTGTTAAGTGCTTCAATTTTTTATATTGGAAATATTGTACTGCCGCCGGCTTCATACCCAAAATCGCAAAAAAATGGCCAAAAAGCCGGGTAGTTTTGGTTTTAATTATTTTTAAATTTAATTTCGGTATTTTTAGCGTTATAGCTTGTGAAATTTATGGGACTTCATTAAAACTTCATATATAATAGTCTTATAGTAAATTTGACCAGCTTTTTTGGTTCGGACTAATAGTTTTAGTATTATAACCAAAAGAGTAGTCCATAAACGTGTTTTATCGTAGAAGTGGGACTGACCGCAAGTTGGCCAATTTTTAAAAATTTTCCCAACAAAATAACTTCTCGAAAAATGGTCCGACTTCGAAGTTGTTTTTTTCATATCGTAGCTACTAGTTCCAGCTACCGTACATATAAGATAATAATAACTGGTCTTATGTGCAGTTTTTGCAATTTTAGGTATGAAACCGATGCCTGTTGTAGCAAACTTTCGATTGGGATTTAACACCCCCAAAAACATTAAGATCATTTAAGGTTTTTTTTTATTGTTAAGAGGTATAAGTTTTTGTATTGGAAATATTGTAACGGTATTTTAACGTGGATATTTCTTTCTGCTGTGGGTCTATTAGTTCAGTAAAATAAGGGTTTGGCAAAGAGAAAACTGCCGAACTTTTATTCTCGACTGGTCTTTGGGGATGCTGAATCCGAATCGAAAGTTTGCTACCACGGCAGGCATCGGTTTCATACCTAAAATGGCAAAAACTGCTCATAATACCGGTTATTATCTTATCAGTACTGTAGCTGGAACCAGTAGCTACGATATGAAAAAGAAAACTCCGAAATCGGACCATTTTTCGAGAAGTTATTTTGTTGGGAAAATTTTTAGAAATTGGTCAACTTGCGGTGAGTCCCACTTTTCCAATAAAACACGTTTTTGGACTACTTTTTTGGTTTTAACTCTGAAAATATTTGTCCGATCCAAATAAAAAATATTCATCTTAAAGCTGGTTAAATTTACTATTATACAGGGTAAGTATCTCTTAGTGTAAATACTTTTGCTTTTGTAATTCGAAAGCAATACAACCAGTTTTCCTTTATTTTCTATTAAACAATAATTTTTTTTCTTTGCTTTTATTTCAATGAGTTTTTTTGGCACATTTTTCACTATGAATTCTATCCTTTCGATTCAATTTTTTTTTTCATCTAATTGCTGGACAGAATTACTATTAGAATTAATATATGCAGTTTTAATCTAGTCCCTTAAATTTCACAAGCAATAACCCTAAACATACCGTACTTTTGATAAATTCAAGTTTTTTTTGACACATTAGATTAATTAAAATCGAAATTAAATTTAAAAATAATTAAAACCAAAAATAACCGCCTTCTTGGCCATTTTTTTTTTTTTTTTTTTTTTTGCGATTTTAGGTATGAAGCCGACGGCTGTTGTGGTAGCAAACTTCAGATTTGGATTCAGCACGCCAAAAAACATAAAGATCCGTTGAGAGTAGTAGTTCGGCAGTTTTTTTCTCCCCAAGCCCTTATTTTACTGGTCTAATAGACTCCCAGTTATAAGAAAAAGCAACATCCACGTCAAAATACCGTTACTATATTTCCAATATAAAAACTTAAAGCTCTTAATATTATAAAAATCAAATAAAATATAACTAGTTAAAATTAAAAATATTTAAAAGGAATAAATAATAATATTTATAATAAAATAAATCCTTGGTAAAACATGGAACAAATAAATTCTTCATTAATGATGGAACTCATGGGCCCCACACGTGGCACATACTCTTTGAATCTGATGTGAGTACTGATGATGTTACTAGATGGCGCTAGTGTAGGCAGCACCCATCGACTCATAAATGAAACTTCCATTAACCAACCTATAATTAAGTACTC